>WAAD01021408.1:7848-22254 GCA_013389945.1 Fregata magnificens | reverse complement strand
GAGCGGCTTGGTGGCACCTGGCGTCCAGCCGGGGTGAAACCACCACAACGTCTTTCTGGTACCTTGAGTCAGATGTTCACATTTGAATATTGCCAAAAAGTTGTCACCTGTCTTTAGTTGCTTAGCAGTTTAAAAGGGAAAGCAAGGAAGGATGAGTCTAGCACTAGTGAGCTGAGTATTGAAGGCTTTCAGTTTCTCTTAACCTGCAGAAATTTCTGCAAATTTAGTGATCCTTAGAAAGCCTGCTAGGAGCTATGGCACTTCTGACAGTTATCACGGCTGACTTGCTCCTAGGAACATAAAGAACCCTTGCTGCTTCAATAGTCTGCAAGGGATACAGATAAAACTCCCAAAGAGTCGAAGACTCTATTCAACTCTGACATGTGCCATAGTGAATATATACCAGATTTTCTTAACACCTGTGTACACTTTTGCCATATTAAATATATATCAGATTTTCCTAACATTTGTGTACTATACATACATTCTAGCCTATCGACATTCCACAAGTATTGGGAGGCACAATAAAAGTTTCCATATGTATGCATATTCCGAATAAAATCCCTCACAACTTTCTTAAGTAAGTTTTTTACTTAACGACGTTAGCTCAGAATACGCTCCAGCTTTAAGAAAAAAATCATATTGAAAAAAAAGTGCATTACTTCCAATGACCTCACAAAGCAGCCAGACTATTACGTAAAGTGCTATTAAGTAGAGATGAAACAATCTTACCTTTTCCAGACCAGTAACTCATGTTTTTGCTGTACTGAATTAGTTTAGCACTTCAGAAATACAACATCAAAATAATTTGATTGAAACGTATGCCGCCTTTGAGACTGTCTACATTCCTTCAGACTTCAACAAAAATCAAAAACTCAAACAGACGTATTAGTTAACACTTCTGCTATGTCCAAGCACTCTTTTACTAAAATAATCCACCAAAAAAGAAAAAAGTCCCCAAAGTTTTTAAATGTGAAGCGATTGCTGACAGAGCAAATTTAACAGATGAGCTAGGTTTAAGGGCAGAAGATCCAAGTCCTGTGGAAAGCTACAAACATTCTTATAATAGAAGGAACAATATAGTTTACAAATAAAATTTATGATGTTGTTGATGAGTTTTGGGGATCAAGACTGAGATCACCCACTAAGTACAATGAAAGCTAAGATCTGATATCCAGTATATTTATTTCTAATATTTTTCTTTACTTAGCTGGTTTTTGAAACTTATGAGAGCATATTGAGTTGTGCCAACTACGCATGTTTAGTAACAAGATGACCTAGTAACTCACAATGAATTTAAGGGCAGTTGTAATAACAATATCAAAGGGAGTTTAAAACTCATGTTTATAATCTTTTGGTAAGGCCACAGACTTCATTATCATGATGCTATAGCACAGATCCAAATCAATTTTAGTTATGTTTGTAATGTAGCCTCAGGCTTGCAACCAGCCTCTTCAATTATTTTTTTCTGCAGTAATATAATCTAAAACTTCTCTTTTTGTTCCTGCTAGCCCCTTCCCTTTCAACCAGAACAGACACTTCTGGAAGGGGAAGGCAGCCATGGAGCTTGCTGAAGAGCCACCACGTTTCCTCTGGAATTACAGCACATCTGCTTGAGGCAGGGCCAGAGATGACATTAAGTTGTTGTACAAACTCCATGATGAATTTGTTAAGTGTTCTGCTTTTGGGCAGGAGGGATTTTTCTTGTTTGCTTTGGGTTTTTTTAATGGATAGCTACTAAACCTATGGAAAATAATCCACTTCTTTAATATGGATCCTTCCCTTAAAATTTTACTTATTTCTAGCCAAATTATAAATCATGTGAGCTAAAAGACAACTTCCTTAACATGGGCTTTACTCCTGGCATAGAAGAGCTTTGCATTTCAAACATGGCAGAGGGGACAAGCTCTTTTCTGGAGTATCTTTAACCAGCTGATAAAGAGGAAAAAAAGAGTGGTCTCCCTTTATATGGGACTATGCTACAATTAAAAGCAGTTAACTTCGAAAGCATTCTGAATGAATTATTCCTTCATAGTTTGATGTCGTAGAAAATGCATCGTGTTTGTTCTCAGCAGAGCTAAGAATTCAAATCCTTCTAGGAGATGTTGAGCAACACTCAGGCTGGAGCGTTGTATGTAGGATAATTCAACTTTGAATTATCGTTATTGATTTCTGAGAAATATGCTTACACAGTGATTTGCTATTGCTTTTGGAACCTACTGAAAAATGGCAGTTTGACAGAAATAGCCATAAAGCAGCTTCCCTTGCTAAATGATGCAGCATTACCAAAATGTGCAGCAACAATCAGGGTTGAGATACGGACCATGTTATACACATCTTACAGTAGTGTATCGGGGTAGTGGCACCATACATGGAGTTTATAGGCAACCAAATACAAACTTCTCCCTTGCCTAGGACTTTGTTTCAGTTCACTGAACAAAGCAGTACAAAGTAATTACAGTCTTTTTCTTGGAAATTGTTTCAGACCCTCCTTGGAGGTTTCTGCTTCAAAGGCATTCCAAATTATAACAAAAGAAAGTGGGCTATTTGCCCAAAGCTTGAGAAAATGACATTAACAGCACAAATGGGCTCTTTTCACATTTCTTCTCATATGAGGAAAGGGCAGCCAGGTTTGTTTGAAGTACTATGTTCAGGAATTACCTTCTTCTTCCAGATTCTGGAGAAAAGACAGCTGTACTCTGTCCTGAACCAGCCTTATACGTTACCATTGAGGCAGCTTCATCTCACACTGTTAATAATTTCTTAAGCTGAAAAAGCAGAAGGAACAGCTCAAAACTTCACAGGCCACAGACCTATTCTTTCTTCTGCTGACCCACGATGTCTGCCTCTCAGCTGTGCTGAAAGGAGCAAAGTCTAAAACAAAGACAAAGCCAACCCAGGACTGGTTTTCCTCAGATTCTTAGAAGGCCATTGATAATCCCATCGATAGAATTCTTTATGGAAATTATTGTCCATGAAGAATTTGATCTCAATGAGTTGTGTAAAGCACTTTTACCAATATTTTAAAGTACACAGTACAAAAAAAAAGGTGTTTGTCTCCTCGTTCCTTCCAGCCATCATTTTCTCATGGCACACTAGTATGCTGAAAATGAGAAGAGTTCTCAGTATATTCTATGCCATGGGATCATGTTCATCATTCTTGCTCTATTGTAATAGAACCTGAGACTAATGTCAAAACTCAAACCCTTAGATAAGCAAAAATCAAGCTGGTATTTCTTTTATCTTTACAGCTACAGAACATTATTATTTTAAATTCTAACATTTAGAGTTTCTGTCTCAGGAGTCATAAGGTAAGTAAATGCAAAGTTGTGGCACCAAGCAAACTATGCATATGCTGAACTGCCAGTCCTGCAAACAGTGGAAAGTATGTGACCAGCCTTTCTGGCCGTGATGTCTTCTCTTGGCATCAAGCAGGCTTCCAGATAACAGAATTCTGAATTTAGCTGAAGACACATATGCAGAGCCTTACTATGGGCTCCTAATCAAAATGTTGCAAGGCTTGCATTTTTTTTCAGCCTGATTAGCCAAGGATAATTTAATAAGTATGATGTAAGAAATAACAGCATTTATATTGGGATTCTGTTTTACATAAGGCTTAACTGAAAGCATTTGAGAAGATGAGTACTCGTGCAATATTGAGTTGAATTAAACAGGACTGCCACACTGAACACCTGCTATTAATGTTATACTTAACATTATTTTATCATTACATCTCTAAACCAACATCTTTGACAGCTTTCAAGATTATGGATTTTACTTCTAAAGGTCTTTGTTGATAAAATGCTGCTTAAATAGCTGAAATGATGGTAGAATTTTCATTTAGAACTTTCATTCAAAATGTTTCTTGAGACAAATTTGTTCATGTTCGTAAGTCTAATGGAGTCTCAAAATCTATCAGATCCCATTAGGATGATGTTTGACTTGTAGAATGTACTAATTCGCCCATTCTTCCAAGATCGAAAAGTCTTCTTCATGAGTTTTGTTTCCTTCCTAAAGATTTCTTTACTGAAGACTGAACAGCTTTCCTCTTTTTTCCCCTCTATGATTTTGGCTTGCTGCATAATTTCAAGGAGGTTGCATAGTATCTTTGTGTTTCAGCACATGCCTCTGCACAGTCAATTGAGTGATTACCTACTTTAGGAAGTAGGGAGATGTGCCTCATTAGTGATTTATGATTCACAGAATTAAAAGCAAGTCAAAACAAAAAATTCTAGAAAACAAGCCAGCTGAAATATTACTGGCATCAGATGTATTACCCCTTCTACTCAAGACAGTTAAATCAAACCACTACAAATTAAAGTATTGAAAATACTCATGCCATGTGAAAACAGAGTTAAAGCTCTCAACTTAAAAGAACATGTCATTTCTAGCTTCTCTAATTCTGTGGCTCATGGTCATTAGCAGCTGTTTTAGAAGAAATGTAATTTTAGATGGTACAGAATAATAAAAAACTAAAAAATATGTCTTGAATTAAAAATAGAAGACTAAGTGCACGTGCCAGCAAAGAATAATAACCATTAGCAATAAAATGAAGGTCAAAAAAGGGTCATCAAATTGGGTAATTACTTGACTAAGTTAATAATTTTTATATTATGATTAAGTGCATCTGGTCTGTAGGAAATTCTATAGGATTTCAGACATGAATTCTTCTGTCTGTCACAGCAAGGAGTCTAGGACACTTTTCTCTTTTAGTGTTACTGAGTATCAAATATCATGTCCTAAGATGGGTTTAACACTGTCACAGGTAGCGCTGTCATGATAGCAGGAACCAGAGTTTTAGCCTGACCAGAAATCTCTGCCCCTTCTGAGCTACTGTACATATCTCCATTACACAGTATTGCAAGTATTTGCAGAGGTGCTGTAAGTCTTTTGCAAAACTCTAAGGTCTGTTTTAATAGTTTGAAAGGTGTTTACCCTCACATATTTTCATGACCTGAAAGAATAACTTCTACTGGATGTATTAAGAGACATAAGAGAAGCTCTGTCTTACACAAATCAATCCTTGTACAAATAAATTCAAGCCTAGACCCTCCTGAGTGGTAGGCAGCCATTCATCTTGTCTACGGACTAGTTCATTTCTTTTCTGTAATGCATTTGGTTTTGGTTTAGATTTTGATTGTTTTATATTTTGTCTCTCTACATTACACATAATTTTCTCTTTCCATAATGAATACTTATTCCTTCTTTAAAGAAGGCTGGGTACCACTGGCGATCAAGGTTTAATTGCATCATGTAGTGTTGAAAATATTTCAACAACATAATTACTCCTAACTGAAGCTGCTACTGCCATTTATCTTAGCCTGAAGTATTTTTATTAGAAGAGTGCCATGTTGCACTTCTTTTCTCCTCTGTCTAGCATTGGCATTGTGCTGGGCTAAAGCACCACGGACAGATCTCCTTATGTGTTGCTGTGCAGCCTTAACTGTGATGTTGTACATAGACTGCTTCGACATATTGCAGAGTTCAAAGATGGTCATAAAATTCTGTCACTGACTGTTTCACATAATCGTGAGGAGGTGGCATGAACCCCTTTTGGGGAGATGAGAGGTGGAGAAGCCGCAGAGGCAGACCTGGTGGCACAAGTATTTCTAAATGCAAAAGTAAAGACTGGTACCTCTGGTGCCAGACTCAGGCAGCTCAGCAGGCAGAACAGGTACAGTCCAAAGTTAAGGCAAAAACTCTCACTTACTGCAAATTCAAGTTTGGTACAAATAAAAAAGGTTGGGCTAATGTAAATTGGCCAAGGATTTAACAGAAGTCAGTTCTGAGTTATACTGAGCCTTAATAGGAATGGAAGATATTTAGCAGACCAAAGGATTGGATTAACGTTTTTCCACTCCATGCCACTGCTTTTTAACAGAGCTGACTCACAACTGATTTTTATAGCTCTGTAACAAGTGACAATGATTAGACATACGCAAATAAGATTTGGTAAGATGAACACTTTTTTGGTTGTTTTGGACCCACTTAACAGAGTAAACAATAGGGTCAATATTTTCCATCTCAGGTTTAAACGTAATTTCTACTTGACAAGGATAAAAAGGAATCTACACTTTTTTGAAGCCATGCGTTGAAAGCACTAGATTAGCAGTTAAAGAGCACAGCACAATGATTTAAAGGTTGACTGGGATTCCAAATTGTATTCCATGTTTTATTATATATTTAAAAAGCTAATTATAACTGAAACCTAACTGGTGCCAGAGAAGGACTAGGAATGTTTATAAACTACTGTAATTGAATTATCACCAAGAAACTAGTGTTGTGAGATGAGAAAAATCATTATGCAATATCAGTGTGCTATCAAATGCGTGAAATCTAAACCTTTTGGGGGAACAGAGCCTTTCATTTCGGCAACCTAGTAATTCACCTTTCAGCATTAGACACCGTTACTGAATGATGAAGACTGTAATAGATGTTGAAACATACTGCAGTATGGTATCCAGGTTACTGCGCAAAGGCTACTTCCAGACATTCGGACTATGTATGCTAACATTCTGCCATATCTTCCCAGAGCTTATTTAATAGTCTGGCGTTTAAACTATCACAGTGATTTATTCCAGTATTAAAACTTATATTTCTTTGACAAAACACTACTGGTTTTAGCACTTTCTTTGACTCTGTGTCTCTGATAATATTAGTGACACAGGTATAAGGTCATACCTATCATCTTTTAACAAAAATACCTCAAAATATTTTATTTATCTCCGTGGCAATTGACACATTTTCCATCAATATCTTCCCTTCTTCAAATTCCTTCAGTAATAACTATCTTCTCCTCTATTTTAAATTTTTTATGTTTCACTGCTTTTGCAAATTCCAGTTACCATTCCTCCCTACAGTATATTTTTATTGGCTAGATGCATTATTCCTTTATATGATTCCAATACTTCAAGCCTGGACTGTAGAATCTCCCACTGCTGCTTCATTTCAAAGAATATTCTAGACTTTCCTTCCTTTGCTTACATACTTTTCATACACATTGGTAAAATATCTGCATTTTTCATTTGGTTTATTTTTTAGTTTTCCCAAGAGTCCCTCGTAAGTTCAAAGTGTGCCACATCATTACTTAGCAACACAAAATTCAATACAAAATTGTAAAGACTACTACACATTTTACATCACAGAGATCATGGAGTTCAGAACAAGCGTAACCTTTGGCAAAATCTGGACCTTTTTCAGCATCTTGTCGCATTAGTCTCAACAAAATCAGCTATGGAAGGCTGAGTAATCCTATATTCAAACTGCAAAGGACTTCACTTTGCGAATAATCAGAAGGGTTATTGCTGAAGGCAAAACAGACTGTAACAGAGAAAACAAGAAACTAGCTCAAGGAAAGTGAAGCTGATTGTTTTACACTTAATTCCCCCCTGAATTTGGAGACACATAATCTCTAATAAAATAGTCTAGTTTTCCTGAAACACATACATGGTGAAACAGAGCAAAATGCTTCTTAAATTCCTTTACAACCTAGGCAATTTTTCCCCATATTATTGACAGAGACGTATCCACGCACACTAAAACTAAAACCCATCGCAAAAGGACGATGTGAATTCCCAATATTCACCATAATCCGTAACTATGGACAATCAATGTGCTTTGGGAGCGCAACTCAGAAAAAAATTGCAATTCATTTAAGAACCCAGATAACTATAAAAAAAGGACACCACGACACTGCTGGCCATTGCACACAGCTCAGAACCTGAAATCTGATTTCTCAGACATCTTCACGACAACTCCGGTGTTTTCTCCTCAGAAGAACCAACCCCAGCCTGATGAAGCTTTGCAGAAAGCTGCTTCAGCTCTCAACTCATGTCCCTACTTCAGTGTTTGCTATTTTGACAGTGAAAAAACCCAACATCAGTTGGATACTTCTCAACTTATGCTGAAGAGCTGATATAGTAATAAAACTGCTAACAGCCCCATTCCCCTACATGTCAGATTAGACAAAAAAGGGACTAGATAACAATGATTTTAATTTCAAATTCCACCTGAAACTTCCTGAGCACTGCTTCAAACTTTGCCTATACAAATATCTCATATGCAAAATGGAGCCATTCTTTTTCAATTTGTCCTTCTACATTTGGTCAATTTATTAGAATTTTATGTATTTCTATTTTGTTATTTTTTTATTTATTTAATAGCTTAGGCTATTTCAGTTCTCCTGTGTTTGCTATAGATTTTTCTTTTAAATTGCCAGTTTTCCTGCAATATGAAATTGCTTAAATTCATTTTAGTATGGTGCTCGGATCACTTTTTCCCCATTACTGCCTATATTGTAAATAGGAAGAAAATGCTTTTTTACTGCAGGCAATGTGTAAAGTCTCTCAGTTTGCATTTTGAATGTTAGCACATTGTCAAATACCAGAATAAGAAAAAAAGTGTCTTCTGCGGAAACCAGAGGTATATTAATATTGCACCAACCAAAAAGAGGCATGAAATTTCATCACTCTTGAACTGCTATGTGTTTGGCTCGATTAAAACTTTCACCAAGTTCATCCAATAAATAAGCCATAACTTGATTGCAGGATGCAACACTTGAAAACTCTGAAAATAGAAGATGCTATAGGAAAACTGCTTGTTAAAACCTCAGTTCATTTTTTATAGGTGACACAATTTTGCTTTAAAAAGGACAACTGAAACTCTGTATTTAACTCCTATATTCATCTATTATCTGTAGATAGCTACGAGTAAGACAAAAGATAGCTTAAACATCAGTCTTCCCATTCTTCTTCTGCAATACTAAGCAAAAGCTACCACTCAAAACACTGTGTTGCCCAAAGAAGTAGTCAGATATAAACCATGTGCAACTTAGTATGACCAGGAGTATCAGGGGAGAAATGTGCAGGATTCAGGGGAAAACACTCACTCAGAGACATACACCCACTCATGCTTATACTAGTCCAGGGTGCCTCGCTGATCATGCCGAAGAGTCCTCGTAGCATTGGGATCTCAAGGCAGGCAGCATCACACAGCTTTGACTCGGCATGTGCTTCAAGACAAATCCTTATGGCTGCCCCCATCCCCTGCCCTTTTACAGCTTCTGCACCACGAGGCTAAGCCCTTGCTGGAGGCTTTGGGGGACCCAAACTAGGTCTCCTCCAGCACAGCTGTACTCTCACACCCAGCTGGGCTTGGCCAGTCTATCCTGCTAAGTATTCTGGTTGTTGTATTCAAATTGTTGTATTTGAACTCTCCATCTTCGGCTCTTTCCTGCTTCATTCCACCTCTTGGCAAGGTGTCACTTATTCTTCCTCATTCACACTGGGGTCTACAAGATTTGTCTAAGCCTGTATGGCAGCAATGGCGTGAGAGTATCTTTG
Organism: Fregata magnificens; assembly: GCA_013389945.1. Taxonomy (NCBI): domain Eukaryota; kingdom Metazoa; phylum Chordata; class Aves; order Suliformes; family Fregatidae; genus Fregata; species Fregata magnificens. The sequence continues at coordinate 12,913 of WAAD01021408.1, read as the reverse complement.
GTCATTCTTCGTTCTGTTTAGTAAACAGAACAAACGTTTCTGCACAGAACCTATTGGAATATGCTCAACGTGAGGGACTCAGTACACTGGTTGAACTTAAAAGTCAGAAAAATTGAACATATGTATAAGAAATGTAAATGCACTTCAGAGAGGCAGGAAGCATCCCAGGCAGACTCTAACACTTTCAGTACAGTATGGTCCAACCATTCAGAATCATTTTATAAAGAAAAAGAAAGTATTAATGCTTCCCTAAACTCCACACTGGGAGGAAGTGGATGTGCAAGAAAGTACCCAAAGGAGAAGTTAATAAAATTGGAAGTGCTAGCACTTTAGTAAGAGGCAAAACACTTTTAGCAGCTTTATATCAATTCTTTTTCCTCTTCCAGGTTATCTTGCAGATTTTGTTTATACTCACCAAAAGCCTGCTGTGTTCTCTTCATGTTTCTATAGCAGAAGATCTATGAAGAGGGGAAAACACAGCTACAACCACGCTTTCAACATCCATGTTCCTGCTGGGTTCCCCATAGATGGGACACTGATGTAGTTTGTCTCATCAGACACTGACTTTTCCCTTCATGATGGACAGTCATTTAGGAATGACTTAATTCCAAATACTTTCCAGCCTAGTCAGCACAATCACTTCCTTTGTACGCATGCTGTAAGTGCTGTGTTGCTCCTCTCTCTCACAAGAGAAACATGACCCGAAGGAAATTCCTGCCTTTAGGAAGCATGAGCTCTCCACTATCCTCTGCGTTTCTCACTGCTTCATTCTGCTGGGCAGCTGCACCTTGGTGAGCTGCCGTATTGTGGCCCTGGAAAAAGGACAACTCTGGGATCTGGCAGTTAATTCTGCATTGACATTCACTGCGTACGGACAATTTGTTCCCCTGTAAACAAAGAGAGATTCCAGGAAGACCTTAATTTTGTATGGCAACAAAGAGCCTGAAATAGATCACAGTTTCATACATAATTTCCATAAAATCTGGTTATAGATACAAGTGAATAAGGCTTATATATGTCACAAAAAAGCACCAAAAGCAAGCTAACAAATAGTCCGACAACAACAGCAACATAGTGAGGGAAGAGCAAGTTACATAGCATGGGTTTACATGCTAAGCCACAGAACGTACAGACACCAATCTGTGCATACGTGTGTTAATATCAAAGACATGTAATTTGACCAGGTTTTTTGGATATTGAATGAATGAATTTGGATATTGAAGAACAAAGCAATGTATAAATGTATCTATATGATGCACGCATGTACACTGACTACACATATATACATTTTGCATATATAAAGTAATAGAATAATTTAGGTGGAAAGGGGACATCTGGGGTCCTGGGCCCTTCAAACACTGCTCAAAGCAGAGTTAACCTCAAAGTCAGATTAGGTTGCTCAAGGCCTTGTCTAGTGGAGATACATACAATAAAGCTAATGTGCAAAACTCATAGCCAACCATTCACTGAAGATGTGTGGTTTTTTCTCCCAGAAGTTGATTTTTTCCTTCATATTAGAGGGAAATAACATGTATCTGAACCTGATCAATAGGCTAGTGATGACTGCTATAGAGGGTAAATGAACAAATTTTGCATCAGAAACCTCAAGCAGTGGAGTTTACCCTCTAGATCATTAACACAAGAAACAGCAACATAAATTGATTCTAGTGTGGTTTTTGTTTCTGGTTGCTCTTGCTTCCATAGGTGCTGAATAAAACTCATAGCTCGATGAGGAAGGACTGCAATGAAAATGAGGGAAAAGATGTAGATACTAGGGGGAAAAATCTATGAAGAGAGAAAACCTATTTCTTCAGACCTTTAAAATTTTCTTTGAATTTTGACACAAATCTATTAGCTGAGACAAGGCATGATTTTCTTTCATTTTCTTAGCAGGTATATTGATCGTCTGTTTTCCCTGACCCTCTTGTCACAAACCACGTTATTTTTAAGGAAAAAAGAAAAAATCCTCTATGACTGAACAGCCTATTTAGTACTTAGCTAAAAAAAGTGAGTGCATATTAAGGAGCTTACAAACCTGAGAGCTCGCTCATTTGAAAACCAGAGTACCCTTGGAAGTGACATTCAAGGAGTTAATACAACAAGCAAACAGTAGTGTCAAAGACCAGGAAAAATGATATCGGCGCGCACCTGGAATAAGCAGTGTCTGCAGACCTGTCGAGACTGCCATCAGTAATGATATTTGCTCTTTTTTTTATTTGGGGAAAAAAAAAGAAAAAGAAACTTTAACTGTAAACGGTCTCACTCCTGCACTGGTTTAGTACAAGCATTTTAACAAAAGATCACACAAGTTTTTAGGTGGACTATATTACTTCTCAAAAATGTTCCTCTTCTTTTGTAAGTCAGTTTTCTCTTGAAAATCATCCATTTAGAGAAATTAGAGCAATTTTATAGTACATAGAAAGTACTGTAGCTTTTTTTTTTAATAAATTACTTCACTTTCATGGCAACTTCTCTTCTTCATACCCCAGGCATCTATTTGGAAGTTGTAGAGGGAATGAATATTTTTTGCTTACTTCAGATCACTTCTGCAGGCTTTGTTCACTCCAATCCAGACAACAGAAAAAAACATAGTAGAACCATCTTACATGGAGATGCATCTAGCTGTAGACAAAATCTCTGGACTCAGAAGACCTTAAGATGCTTTCCCCAGGAATTATACAGATAAATTTTCTACTAAGCATACTCTAAAATCCAGAAGGTTAAGGCTGAAAACTTCTAATAGCTTGAGAGGCCCTTACTATAGGGATGTTTTAATGACTTTATAGCCTATTCTTAAGCAAGGAATTACTTTTTATGTCACTACAGATCTCCCACAATCACTTGATACTTTTGGCACCTGAACTGTAAAATCTGCTGCTGACCATCCACACAGAGGATTTTTGGAAGCTCAAGACCTATCCGGGCACAGGTTTTATGCTCAGATTTATTACTGACAACAAATTCCTGATTACAATCCTAAGACAAAACCTTTAAATCAACAGTTTTCACTGTGATAGTTCACCACACTAATTTGCATCCTGAATAAAAGCCAAACACAGCTCCCAAAACCACAACTATAGTAAAAAAAAAAAACCAACAAAACTTAAGCAGACTTTCAGGCTTCAGCTCTTCCAGGTTTTACATGAGTGATTGTGGTAACTTGCTTCTAAATTAACTTGCCCATTTCAAATGCCAAAAGGAGTACAAATTATACAGAGGATATTAATAATATTTACATTCAGCCTTTCTAAAATGAAGTCAGAGAAAGAAAACATCTTGATCTAATAACATAGATACAATCATCACCAGTCTGTACAAATATTGGAAACATCATGTTTTAGTCGTCTTTGCTGATTGAAAACCAAACAAATAAACAGTTATATTATCCATCAGACCATACTATTAAATAGTAATGTATGAACTGGAACAAGCCAGACTCTATTCTCCATTTTAAAGGGGTAGTTTTCTTATTGAATATCACATAGTGGTGAGAAAGATGCAGTCACACGTTAAAAAGATGCAGCGACAACCAGAAAACTGGCAGGAATAAGACAAAATTGCCTTGACTTATGGCAGTTACTGTCACGTTGAGTGAGATTGTCCATTTTAATTGCATTTTTGGCTAGATTTTTAAACTCTCTGCTATTTCAGGACTGATTGATATCAGTTGCAGCACAAGAAAAGGCACTGCGTTACTTTAACATGTGAATCTGATGGTTCAATGGCCGTGTGCCCCTGAATTCTCTTAGAGAAGAATTCAATTTCTCTCTAAGAGAATTCAGGGGCACACGGCCATTGAACCATCAGATTCACANGACTGGGAAATGTATTTGCTTTCAGAGAAGTTCCAGTGCAATGGTGGAATGACTGACATTCATTCATGAAGAAGCAGTGCAGTATATAGACTATTCCTATAAACACTATTAAGTGCTATGTTTGCCTTTAAAATGTATTAGTAATAACAAATATTTGTTTTACTGACAAAAAATGAACTTAACATTTTTTAATTAAAAATTGAATCAGGGTTTGTGGTTTTAAATAAATCGTCATCTACCGGGTATGACAAAGAGGAACTCTAGAAGAAAAACAAAGTCTCTAACTTAATACAGACAAATTAAAAGTAATTCATGCAGAAGTACCGCAAATTCAATTTTCCATTTTTACAAAAGTATGAAACACCTTGATACATTATTACCGTATCTAGGTACCCTTCAGAATGAAGCATTTTCTTGTTTTCACTTATACAGAAAAGGCTTGTGTAATAGACCTGATGTTGTGTGCCTGACTGACAAAGGCACTCAGAAAACTTTGACTCTTCAACAGTTTAATACACACACTCTAGCTTAAAAATGGCAGCCTCTGTAAAGCTTAGATATTCAAAGAAAGGTCTTCATGCCAATCTTTGCAGTGAAAGGAAAGGCTCAGGTAGGAGTGGACATATCCATTGGATCAAGAGCTGACTGCGTAGGTAGTGGCACAGGCAGGGCTTTGGCCTCTGTGATCGTGGGACCCTCTTTGAGGAATGAGTACTTTTGCAAAATGGGACAAGAGCGTTTTTGCAAACAGGCTTGCAAACCTGGTGAGGAGAACTGTAAGTTAGGTATATTGGGGAGGTGTTGTCATAATCTGAAGAGAAGGCAAGGTATAGGGGAGTAAAGAAGCATTAGGGCACCACAGGACAAGGGAACTCTCATGCTTCCCTTGAGAAAGCAAGACCACGGGGGATGCAAATGCCCACACCCTGGGAAACACATAGGAGCTGCAGAGCTATGACCTCATTGAGTTTACAGAGATGTGGTGTGGTAGGTCCCACTGGAGCACTCCAACAGATGGATACATGTTTTTTCAGGAAAGACAGGCTGGGATGGTGAGGAGGAAGGGTTTTGCTGTACACAAAGGAATGGCTGGAGTGCAGAGAGCTATCACCACAGAGGAAGTGGTGACAGGCCAGCTGAGAACTTCATGTATGAGGTTAGGGAACAGACTATCATGGGTGGCACAGGCTTTTGCTGCAAAAGACAACAGTAAGAAGTAAATGAAGAATGTAGACAGCTGGCATAAGCCT
>WAAD01021371.1:941-14755 GCA_013389945.1 Fregata magnificens | reverse complement strand
CCGGTGTCCAGCCAGGGTCAAACCACCACATCTTTACACCCCACAGGTTTGGTAGGTGCTTTCCCACAATCTGAGCAGCAACCTGCTTTTTCTTCAAACCCTCTTCAGAATTTTTGCTGTGATAGAAAAAAAGGTTTGCTGGGAGTTGAGAGACTCACTGAACCATAGCATAACCTTGAGGTCATCTAGTCCAGCCTCGTGCTCAAAACCAGCCTTGAAGTTAGACCAGGATGCTCAGTGTTTCACCACTTAGATGGGGAAGTCTTCCCCTCATGCCCAGTCAACATTGTCCTTATGTCATCTTAGGACTATTCACCCTTGTTCTGCCACACACACCTCTGACAAAAGCAGCAAAGAAACTGAATGAAGAATATTGGTGCATTACTCTAGCTTGTTGAGGTTGCTCTGAATGGCATTTGTGTGCCGAGACTGTCTATGTATAGCTCCACATTTCCTTAGTCTTTACATTGCTCTGTTTATAAGTTTTGGTCTAATGACCTGATGTCATTAACTGCTTTTTTAGTTTGTTCTGTGTTTGCATTTTACTGTGACAGTCTATTCCTTGTATAAGACTTTCAGTTACAATGACACTTAAGTAGTTACAGTATAATGTCATAGTGTATAATAACTATGATGTTATAAGTACTACTAAGAGCAAACTACTTGAGGATGTGAAAACCAGTTCTAGAAGTCTGTCAGAAATTGCCAGTTGTTACCAAAGGGGGTGCAGGCATGTTGTGTCCACAGCTATTCAGTTTACATATTGATTTTCCATGCATTAAACTGAGAAAAACCAGAATTAGGTCAACTTCCCAGAGAAAAGTTGCTCATTCAGTGACACTAAAACTTTTTAAGAATACATGTTGCTTTTATTAAACTTCTTTGTTAGAAAAAATCAAAGAATTCATGGAACTTCAAAATCATTTTATTGCTCAAATGATATTATTTTTTATTTTTTTGATTTCCTTCAAATTTACTTTTTTATTGTAAATGTAAAATAAGTCTTGATGGTTTATATACATTGAGTCAGAAAAAATTTCATTTAGTTTTAAAATATTTTAAATAATTCAGTTTTCTTAACAAAAAGAAAAATCCCTTCTGCCTGAAATTCTTTTCCTGCACCACTGACTTTACACAGATATCTCGATGCAGTACAATTTCTGTCTTTTCTCCATTGCCTTCTGTATTCAAACAGTTATTTCAAATCCACAAAGCTCTCTAGTAAACTGTACTGAGGGGGTGACGAGTTTGTAATAATGGTCTGTGTTACCAAATTGCAGATTTATTCAGCAAACTCTTAAATCAGTCAGTACTATTAGAGCAGGGAGGACCTTTTTTTTTTAAAACTCTCCTTTGAAATGATTATTTTTGCTAGCATGGCAAGTACTGAAGTATTTATGGAAACAGCTGTGAGACATTGGTTTGCCGAACCGTGAAGGACAGATTCTATCTTCAAGGGTTCAAGAAGAAGGAAAATATAATATGAATTTATGCATAGATACTCAGGGTGACAGAAATCAAAGGAAATGTTTCCTTATACAGTGACAATTTACTGTGAGAAATAAGCACGAACAGAAAGCTGAGAGTAGATTCTGACACAACTAGAATAAAAAACATGACTCTCACCTGAATTTATTTCCTTAAATGCTTCTAAGTAGACAATATCTTTTCTATTTTTGTTTTATCAGTGAAGACCAGTGGAGAGCAATAGCTGTTCTCTTTTCTATATGCTTTTGGTTTTGATTACTACTGTGCGGATGAAAGACCTTACCATCTCAGTTTATTCCTCATTTCTATTTAACAGAGACAGGAATTGACAGTATCCCCCTACTATGTACTCCATGAGATGGATTATATCTGCTTAATGATGGATAATAGAGCTTCTTCAAGCTCTGTAATCCTCCATTTTATACAGTGGTAAGAAGAGGATACCACCTCTTGTTGAATTGATTTTTTTATTCCTTCCACCCTAAGTTCTGTTTGAACAATTCTAAATGTATAAAGCGCTAGAATATGGTACTTCATAGAGATTTCTATAAATACTTCTAACAAGGCAGCATTCACTTCCTTTAAATATTGCTTTTTTTGTACGTTTCAACCCCCAGTGATGATTAATCATGACTAGCAGTTGGCATTTCTCCTCTCTAACACTGCCACAAGCAGTACTTATTTGGTCTAGGATTCTGGGGCAAAAACGTAAAGATAGGACCTTCTACATACAAATACCCAAATTTACTCAGTGATTTGAAAAGCATAAGAAATAAAAAAAGAAACAGCATTCCTGTGCCTCTATTAGCCAATTATCAACACTTCACAGAATTCAAAAAGAATTATATTCTCACTGTCATTAAAAACCCGTCTGTTTATTCATCCTATATGATTTATCTTTTCGTTTAGTGAAAAAACATTAGCTGTGTAACTGCCTAATACACAAAGCACATAAATCAACTAAAAAACAGTGCCAAGAGCAGTAAGAAAAGAATAAAGCTAGCACTTAACCAAAAGTTGTAGACAAGTTAGGTGTTTGTACTCCTATGATGCTGTGTTTCATTCTTGTGCTAACAGAGCAAATCTGGGAAGAAACATGCTTGCCATAGGAAGTAAAATTAATGCAGTTTCAGGTTTTTTGGTGGAAAGGCCCAAAACTGAGGATAAACTTGAGGTGAGTAGATCAGGCTAACAATATTGCAGCAAAGATCTCAGAAGAATGATAGGCTGCATTCTACCAAATGCAATGTTCTAATTGTCATCCCTCATTTTCTCTCTCAAAATAAATGATCTGGTTTTATTGCTAGTGGAAGGTGTGCCTTTTAAATCATAATACTTTACTTTTTTACCCTACGGGGTTTAACTCCCTTCAACCTGATGACTTCTTGTTATTTCCTTCTAGTTTTTGCTGTTGTGCCTATCACTTCTCCATTTACCTGTGCTGACTATTCTCGTAAGTGCTGCTCCTGAGCAAACTTCAATGTTACTGCGTAGTGGATGGTAGAATTAATTGTTATTAAGGCATAATTAATCCCCGTTCATCATGATGAGACAAAATATGTGTAAGATGAGACTCATAACGTGAAAAGGATTAGTGATATAATTCCTCCGGGATCATAAGAAACTCATATATAAACAAGTGCATGATATGTGGAGGAACTAAAAAAATTCAGCTCTAGAAGTAGTTGCTTCTTGTGAGATCTTATGCATTTTTCCAGCATGTACTAAATTGCATTAAGGAACAGCTGCCTAAAAGTATTAGGAATATAAAGGTTAAGAAGTTTCTGTGTCATGCCAATTTGCAGATATTATTGACATAATACAGTTTTCAGTGGAGTGTTTTCTATCAGAAAAGGCAGAACTGATAACTGATTGCTAGCATTTAATTTGGGAAACTATTGAAAAGTTCTGTTTAGACATTCTAACCTTGGCAGTTGCAGCTCATATTATATTTTAAATGATATGGTTGCAATAAAATATTTTTTCCATACGCTCATGAACACCAAGTCAGGGCCAGGGTTGGGAACAGTGTTGGAAGAAACATCTTATTGCATTGGGAGAGGAAGTGAGCAGCTCATCTGGTGGCAGTCTGCAGATGCTACATAAAACCCGTCCTGAATCCTATTATTGTACAGTTCAAGGTGCTTCTGTTCATCCTTGCAGCTATGGAAGACTGGAGGCATCCCACCGCGAGCTCACGGGCCTTGTGCTCTGCCTCTGGCACTGATTTTTTCAATTCCTTTCTCCATTGTTTTCCAGGGCCTGGCTTTTTTCATTATGCTAGGGCACCTACTGCTTGATTCAGTGCTCTGCAGGGTGGAAGTGTCCAGCCCAAATGCAGTGCTGTGCAACTTCCTCCCTTATGTTAAGGCATGCCAGCTGCCTTCAACCTTCCTGACAGGAAGGGTGCATGGGGCTGCTCCTGGTTCCTTCACATCTCCCTGCCACTTCCCAAAGGCACAGGTAGAGACGAGCCTGTGACACAGCCCAATACACCCTGACTCTGAGCAGCTAATCCTGGCAGTGCATTGGGAGTACAAGGTGCAATATGGGGCAGGTTGCAGCTAGGGTTCTGCTCCCCTCCAAACAGGACAGACTGCAGGTATGTAGTTTGGAGCAATATCTCTAGAGCACATGGCACATAAGATAGAGTGCTTCCTGTGTACATTTTTGGCTGCAACACACGTATTTTTTAAGTTCCTTGCCATTGCTCACCCCTGAATAGAATCATTATGGGCATAGCATGCCTACAATTGATAAAGTCCTTCACTCCCAGTGGTTACAGGAACTTACCAACTCCCAGGATATATTAGAGAGTGTGTGCACTTTAGAAAAACTTTCTAGCTTTAAATTGCTTCTTTTGATCATGGACGCTGTTTTTTCTTTTCTCATGAAAAAGAAAAAAAGAAAAAAACAAGATGTGCTATAGAAATGCTATCCCTAAGAAATCCTAAACAATCTACTGGAGGAAATAGCTCATCCTAATAGCAGGAGACGTAATAAACAGGCTCCATTATCTGGTAATGACCTTCCTTCTCCAGCTACATTAGTCATCATCAGACTGGTAGAGTTGAGTGAGTCCCCAAGGAAATAAGTAAAAATTTTATGTAATTCAAGCATCCTTTCTATTTTACTTTTTTCATGTGAGTTCTACTATCTTAACTTTTTTCTTTAAGACAAATAAGTAATAATGATAACAAGTCAGATTTTTCTGCGAAGAAGAATACCTTAGAAAGCCCAGCTCTAATTATCAACTGGGAAAATGATGGAGAATTCATGAGGTAGGCTTACCATATTTACCCAGTTTATTTTCTCTGAAGTCCTTGCTGAGACAATCACATAAGGAACTCTTCTGTTCAGGGTCAGCATTCCCACAAAGTTCAATGCCATTTGTTATAATTATCAAATTTGACCAAAAGGAAAACACAAACCTCTGCTGCACTCAGGTACAAAAAAGAATTCACTGTAAACTTTATGTCACACTGTTCACTCTTCTGTACATACCCAATGCCCTTACTCATTAACTGGAGTTTGGAGCAGCTGGGAGAGGCTTACAGTGAAGACATTATAACCATCTCTGAATTTAATGGGTATTTGGCCCAACAAGTGTAGATTTAGGTAATACAAAGTAATGGACACACACAGACAATCTACGTGCTGCTATTAATATTGCATTCATACTGAAATGACATTCTGTAACAATGATGCTTTAATATGACTCAGCACTGATAAAGTCTCCCATTTTGGCTATATCTATATTTGAATGCACTGCTTGGGTGCAAGCCCAAACTCTCCTGCAAGCCTAGGGTGGGCATCTGGTAGAGGGTGACTTTGGATCTGTGGTTTTTCTTTGCAGAAGTCCAAGAATACGTGTGGAAAAGCCACACATGCTGTGGCCGCCATCACGTATCTCAAGATACCCATGCAGTGCCATCATGTGGACAATATGAGGCAGGCAAGGGCTTCCAAATAGCGCCCATTGTCGTGGCCTTAGCTTATTTCCTGAAGTCTTTCTCCCAGTGTATTCTGGAGGTAGACTCAGTGCATTCCAGTAAGCATCAGGGTAAGCATCTTTACCAATGTGATAAATCTTCAAAAGTTTTTGTCCTTCATCCCTTGGTTCACACTGCTTCATTGAGTAGGGAGTCACAAATGGGCACTCCCAACTGGGTCAGGCAGAGCAGAAAAAAAATTAATCAGTGAAACGGGCAATACTGAGAAATAGCTGGAACAATGATCTCGTGTTGGAGAATTTTTGACTATGACCACTAGTTTTGTTTGCCTAGGTCTTCCCCAAGGTAAGAAATGTCTGAGTGAGGTATTCTAGAAGGTACTGCTGGCTCTTACACCTTTAACCTTTTATAAACCCCAATGAATTTGTTTTATTCACACAAAAGACAAAAAGAACACCAAGAAATCCATCCAAACTTTCTGTCTGACCTGTTCATGTTAATTGCTAGTTTTCTTTAATAAGCACATTTTATTCCAAAAGAAAAACATATCAGTGCAACCCTTATTCATCTGGAGTCCACAGGGACTTGCACTTCGCATTATCTTTGGTTCTCTAATTTCAGTTTGTGCTTCTCATACTCTCAGTTAAGCTTTATCTTGTTGATATTCTTGGTAGACTTCCTCTATTTTTCTGATTAAGTTGGTCATGGTAATAATAATAAAATGTTTCAATCTAATAAGAATAGAAAGCTCTTTCTTTAGTTTGCTAGTCAACTTCATTTGTAAGATTTTCCTTTCCATCTTGGTTTCAGATTCTGTTTTAGTGGACATTTCTTTTAGTCAATGCAGAAAAACACAGGGACCTTAACAGCAAAACCATGGATCTTGCTTGACTGGTGTGTCTGCTTCTCAGTCAAGTGACAATGTTGAACAAATGAAAAATCCTAAGACATATGGACAGATCAGAATATCACATTGAAAATCCAGTATTTCTCCCTGTGGGTATAACTCTGGAAATATGGGTTGGAGAGGAAAAGCTCACTTAGAAATTGCATGTTCTTAGTATTTGCTTGTAGGTATCACATTGATATGAGCTGAATTGCCATTCTATAAACAATACCATAGCTATTTAAGAATGTAATTATCCTATTACATATGGTGTCTATTGAAGGCTAATCACACTGGAGTAGATTATTTTCTTTATATGTGATTGAAGACTTATATGTTTGTTATATACGATGGGAAGGCAACAGAATTCCCCTCTCCCTTTCTCTCATAAAATTTAAGACGGATTTGTTTGTTTCTTTATGAGCCTTCACCACCAGTATATAGTAGTTCAAACACCTTTTTAGAAGCAAACCATTTGCTGCAGTATTTCATTGGACTTTCTAGTGGTCCCTTAAACTTCCACTGTTTTGACACAGATGAAAGCAGTAACAGCTTCCAAATAAATCTCTGTGACATGCAGATGTTTAAAATGTAGTAATAGACATCAAAACTATAGAGAAAGGCAGGTAATGAGAGTACGAGTATCTTACATGACAATAAATTTTGTACTGCAGTCTATTCAGTTTTCAGTCATGAAGCTTAACATTATTACAACTGGTTGCCAATGAGATAAAATGCCTTGTTAATTTAGCATTTTATTTACTAATAGTTACAGAACTCAGGAATATGTCACTTTAATACTACTATCCAAACAACATATTTTCTTTATAAGCAAATATTATATGCAGTGATATCTCTGACTGTTATTAGTAGAACTTACTTATCTTACTTTCCATTGTGGAGTAATTACTTGTTATTCTTTTACTTTGAATAAAATTTCTCCATTGAAATAGCACTTTTTAAGTCAATAACAATTTTGCAGTCCTTATTTAAGAAAATTAAAATTTCAGGTCGATTTTATTTTTTTTTAAAGTTATGGTGATACAAATATCTCTCCCTGCATTTCATACGGCAAATTCATATCCTGTGACTTTGGTGCAGCCTTGATTCCACCGTTCATTACAAATCTGCAGTACAGTATTCATAAAACTGCTGATCAAAAATCTGAAGTTTTGATAGGAGAAATTCCTCTGAAGAGTTGGAAAAGTATTTCAGCCAGTTCTAGTTCCTACATATTAACGTGCACTCACTATCCTGTTAGCACATGGTTTACCAGCTCCACTCCAAGCAGAATACATCCCGAAGCGCACAGTTTGAGTCTGATAAACAAAAATTACATTTTAAATAAATATTTGTGACAGAATTCATGATACATGTTGAGGTTTAAAAATTGGGTCTATATACTGGAAATTCTCCATTTAACTGCCCAGATCTTCATGTCTTTCTGTGCAACAAGAGGAGATGAGTATTAGTCTCCCAGACAATAAAATAAATTGAACAGCATCTAGCTTAAGGATAGGTACCATATATTGCCCCTCCACTGCTTTTAAGTTCTGTTGCTTTTCTTCTTCCATCTTATTAATTTATATTCCTCTAACTTCTTATCTGCAAGCCCTTGTTAGCTTTCTCTTCCTTTCTTTCCTTTCTAAACAAGACCTGTTAAACTTTACCTAGCAGAATCTCCCTCACACTTTCTAAAGCACTGTGCTTTAAAATTGAGCAAGGGAAAAAGTAATTTTGCCAGGCTTATGCTGAATCTGACTCTCCTTCACTCAGCAAAGAAACCCATTGTTTACAAGCTGTGGGTGAATACCACGTGACCAGGTGAAAATGGGAATTTGAGGGGTGTGATGAAGGTTTTTATCTATAATGCATTCATCCCGCAGAGCCCTTCTGCAACAGCTATAACTAGCCCTTGTAGTATTAGAAAATTGCTAATAGTTTTCTAAGTGAAGAGAAGAAAAAGAAACAGATGGAAGAAAGAGAGCAGTTAGAGTCTAGCACATCTTGACTCTTAGTATGTTCATGGTTTTTTTGATTTTCGTTCACCTTTCTTTATCTTCCTTTCTTCACAGGCAATGGACCTAACTTTTAATAGCAATAATGTGCTATTGATAGCATCAGTATGATCTCCTTCCAGTGCCTGCACTAGCCATCATGCAAAAAGTTGTTGAGTGTTGTTGGGAATATTCCCTATTTCCTTGTATTATACAGAGCACCCAGAAATAAATGTTTAAGTACCTTGTTAAGAGCATTAAGAAGAGACCTCTGCTAATGTCAGAGTCTGCAAGAAAAGATAACCTGCGATTTTCTGTGTTATAATGATTAAGGCAACATCACAGGCTATAGTACAAGAAAATTAAGAATTTTCAATGTAGTAGCATCACTGTGGAAGAAACTGTAATTGGAATTTTCTATCAAATTCTTTTAAAAATTGCACTGAAAACTATGAAAAAAATTATACTGGGCCTATCTGTCAAATTTTTTAAAAAAACCATTCAACTCTTACATGGAACACTAAAGTGCAACTGTTTTATTACATTACTTAAAACAAGTAGATAATTTAGAAGTTATTAAAGCATTCTTGGTCTGCTATACCTGAGGTAGAAGCTGCCTACATAACTTTAAAACTTTTTGTCTTTTCAACTTCAGCCTCATTGCAGCCATGAACTGCTCATGCGCAACAGGAATTCAAACTATCTAACATCCTGTTAATGCATTGCTGCATTAAATAGAAACATGCACAATTCATTTACTGAGAAAAGAAGATAGATAACCTAAGATTATATTACGTCAGGTCAGCTTCCATTGATTGAAAATATCTGACCCAAGACCAACTTCACTATGCTCATGCCATACTACTTGTGATTCATTCACAAGAACTACCTGTAGTCCTAAAAGAAGCCTAAATGTCATTGTAAGGTTGCACTCTTTTTCACACTATATCAATGATTTTTGGTCACTGTACTTGACAGCAATAATTTTCAGTAGACAACAGGAATAAAACACCTCTTCCAGGTATAAATATCTGAAAACACGGTGTAGACTACCATAAGCTCCACTGATTCTAAGAGTTACATGGTAGCCAGCCCCTGTGGCTGGGGTTTGGAATATGATGTTTTACTCAGAAGTCCAGCTCCTGTAGAAGTATGTCCTTACTGTGGCATAGGGAAACACTGGCAAATTTACAGTGCTGATTTCTCCTTATTTACACTGGTGAATTCAAGTGTTCAAATCAATACAGCAACAGTCCTGTCACTCTAGTGTGAGAGAGGAGAAAAAACCACAAACTGTCAACATTTCTCCTTCTTTTCTGCTACTGCAGGTCACATTTTCAGAAGTGCTCTCTGCCTGTGTATTCACACAAGCAGCTGGGCGAGGCTGCCAAGCCTGCCTCTTGGGAGGAGCGCAGAAAAGGGGCACAAGGACACATGGCAAATCCATGTTAACAATGAAGGAGGTGGGTGGTTGGCTGCAGCTACAGTCCCCCCCAAGGGAAGTACTGAGAAGCTTGGAGTCACCAGGGCCAGCAGATCTGTTGTTCCGAAATCAGATCCAGGCCAGGGAGAAACCACCATACGTGTGGTCACTCTCACCGTCACAGTCCTAGAGAAGCCAGAGATCGGGAGGCCAGAATAAATCTTCCCTCTGCTTCTTCCAGCAGAAGGAGGGGGAATCTGGGCAGTACATGCTGCAGAGAGGGTATCTTTGCTAATGAAGGAAAAAGAAAGAAAAAGTTGAATAATAGTATCTATATCTCCTATAACAAATTTGGCTTCTAGAGACAGAGGTTTTAAAACCTACAGACATTTTAGGGAAATTTCATTCCATTAAGGTAGGGAGGAAATAAAATTAAGATAATGCTTGATTTAAAGATCAGATCTTATATTGCCAACAAAGCTATCTGGAGACAGCTATCATGCCAAACTACTGGTTTGCGTTTAGAGTGCCTGTAGTCAGACAAGACAGTACCTGACAAAGTGGGATGCAAACCAAATTTCTCATTTTTCTCCTTTAAAAGCTCACAGAGTGCCAAGAGAAACTTTAAAGGACTTTAAAAAATATAAATTAGTGGGTTTTAATTATTAGTTACTTTGTAATTTTCTATACTTGTTTAGGACTAACAGAATGTCTTGTCAACACCAGACGGTTCTTCAGTTAACCACTGCTACTGAAAAGTTATTACCCATGGGCTGTCCCACCTTGAAATATCAATGGAGACATCTCCCAATTCAGTAAAATCACGGGTAGGTCAATGGTTTATTCTTATAACACTTCTCAGAGGTTTGATTTCTCTGAATTGTCAATATTTCGCCAGGAGAGAAGGAAAACAAACAAAATCATGGATACTTGCCCCACAAAGTACACTGTTGTCTTCCCTAATAAAAATCCTGTTATCAGTGAATCTGACTGATTTTTTTAATGTTTTATATTTTTTAATATTTTTATATTTCTATTTATTTATTTTATATATTCTATATATCAATTATACATATATTAGATTTTGCATGCATAGCATTTTTTTTTTTAAGTTAATCACAGGCTAGATGCCTAATAGACCATGTCCTAAGAGTTGGAAACTGTAATAGAGACAGTTTATTTTTTCCTCTCTTCAAATGTAAAACTGTGCTTAGTGCCCTGGCCACTAAACTATGGCCATGTTCTCCTTCTCCCCAGTAGAGTGAAAATTTAAGTAGCCCATACAGAGCAGAGCAGCTTCAGCAATAACAACTCAAAGTGTTCAAACTCAGCACACACGAGTTTGGCTTTCAAGGCTTTTACCTCAGAAATACAGGCTCAAATTCCATGAGGAAGAGAAGGACATTAGAGCTGGATTTTCTATAGTCTGGGTAACTAATTTTACCCTACAGTCTTCAGACACAGGGTCATATCAAGTCTTTCATTTAATTTTCTCAGTTGAAACCAGAGCTTTGTGGCTCTGTATGCACATTTAGATGTCTATGTATGTGTATTACAAATATCAACATATACATTCCCTGTGAAACTCTCTTCCAAACAGCATGACTCTAGAGGTAAGAAAAGTTATAGGGATCTACAATAAGAAACAGAGGGAAGATGTAGTGATAAAAACTGACAAGAAAAACCCTCAAAAACTGTGAAGATAAGGAGAGAGACGATAAAGAACAAGTAGAAAAAAGCCTTGAATATGACCAGTGTAAGAGAAAAACAAGACATAGCCTACGTTGAGATATTTGTCATCAGAATTAAAATATTAAAGGGCTGGAAGTAGTAGTTAATTTATTTATTCTTATGGTCTTTTGTGGATCTGTTACTTTTGTCAAAATTTAAGTATCTGTGAAATAAAATATATTCACATCTACTTAAATACATAGAATAACCCATCCCTAAAAGTGTCACACTGTTTGGTTTTTTATGACTTGATGTATTCTTGTGATTCTCAGCAAGCCTGAAGTTACTGTGCCACTCATCCATCCATTGCTCAGTAACTTTGAACCTGTCATGTAACAGAGATTCATCACCCATAGAAAGATGTCACAAGGTGTCAACCCACAGATTTGTCTTTCTTATCCTTTTGCTGCAAATGAGATTCTACTGTCAAGATGATAGAAAGTTCGAGGTGGAGGTGTCTAGCAAAATGTCAGAACCTCACCCGCAGCGAGTTAGCACCAGCATTCACATCTGAATTGAGCTCTGGCAAAGGTAAGACTTCTTGAAATCAAACTAAGGACCAACTTTTCAAACATACTTGATCATCTCCTGGACTTAGGTAAGTGGCAGAAGGTTGATGTGCTGTATCTGTCAACATAGAGTTCTGCGATACAGCTGAGAGAATATTTCTGGTACATTCTTCCATGACACAGAGCCCCACACCTAGGCAGTGAAACAAAGGTGAGCGTTGTGATCTCAGAAAACCTCTCTGGAGAGACTTAAAAAATGTGGTGTTTTACTCATACTTTTGTTTAGCCTAGAAGGTAAGCAGAAAACATGGGACCTGATAACTCCATGAAATATGTATTCTTGCTACTCATGAATTAAATAGTGGGGAAAATAACAAAAAAGTCAGAAACTGTGGGAAATGGACAGGCTAATAAGAGTGGGAGGAGCTTCTCAAAGAAGTCAGGTTGTGACACATGGATCAAAAATAATAAGAAATGTTCCTTGCCCAATGTAAATATCACCATTTCTTTGAAGCAAATATAAATGTGAGAGGTGTACTGTATCTGCACATACTGAAGAAAGCTTCTGTGCAACGAAGAATGGACAAAGACAGAAATAAGAATGAAAAAAGAAAAGTAAAACAAAGGTCAAATGTTTGTCTTCATTTACTTGGTTAAGAAAACAAATTTATTTCTGTTCTTGTAACGGAGATTGAGTTAGCCTGGAAGTCTTAAAGCTTTGCCATCTTTTGAAGGCAATTTTCTACTAAAACCATAGTGAAGTAGCAGGATCATCACATACCAACTTCCATCCAGCAAGATTATTGCAAAAAATAACTGCAGGGTGCTTTGCTGTTTTTACATTAAAAAAAAAAGCAGTAGTATGCTTATCATATGAGTTCATGATGGCACAGTTCTAGAGAAGGATAAGAGCAGAATTCTGCTTAAATATTAATTTTGCTAAGTAGCCTAAACTATTGTGTTCTGAATTGCAAGCTTAAGCAGCATGGTAGTGATTCTCTACCATGAGGGACAAAGGAGCTAACTAGCATTTAGTTATTAGGAGCAAGCAGTATGCTGCGTAGCTTTATATCTTTATGAGTCTTATCAATCATGTTTAGGAAGACAATAAAGTTATAAATGGTTACTGCAGTGCAGAGAGGTCCATCTCAGACACTCAGTATGACAACTTTATTTCAATGGATAAGAATTGCAATAAATTAAGAAATTGTAGTATATGTAACATTGTGAAATAAACAATGGGTAATGCAAGGTCATCTCATACTTGTCACCAGCTACAGCAGCTGTGTTTAGAAAAATGCATAGACAGAGCTATTTTATAACACATTTTGGACCCATATTCCTAACCTATCTGTTGTGCCACAGATTTTTCATAGAATGTATATCTAATAGTAAAGCCTGAACTGAGAGAAAGAAAAAGTTTTATGATCTGCCACTTGATCATTTCTGACCATGCCTTCTGTTGATTTACTATAGACAGTAATTGAGATCAGCTTTATGATTAGCCCTCCTAACTTCTCAGCATGTTAATGCCAGTCACTTTCCTTCTAGAAAATAATGACAACCTGTTACTGCCTCTCATCTCTTCATTTTTCACACACTAAGTAGTTATTTTGACTTGGACAAAGGTTCACAGAAGATGAAACCATGGCATCATATTCTACTTTTAGTGTTAGCGTATCTAGTGCCTCTAAAGAATATCGTCTGATACATTAGTGACTCAGGCTATACTCCAATGGGAGCACTGTTTGGCTTCTGTACCAAAAGGAACAGATGCTTTCCTAGAATTGGGCAATGAGGTCTACTTATTTAAACCATGGCTGTGTT
>WAAD01021360.1:6015-29477 GCA_013389945.1 Fregata magnificens | reverse complement strand
ACCTGTATCACCAACAGGGGGTAATAATCAGAGGGAATAGGGGTAATGATGGAGCCTGCTAGATTTGTCTGTGTGCATATGTGCTGGGACATTCCTGGTTATGCCAAAAGAATCAGGGGCAGGCTTGGTTCCAGTGCAAGGTTTTTACCTTCTTGTTATCTGTTCAAACAACTTGAAGTGAAGTCAATCTTTCTGATTCACTGAAGTGAAGTGAAGGCACCCAGGGGGACACTTGAGGTACAGTGTATATTCAGTCCTCAGAAGGTAGCGTGCTGAACAAGGGCCTGGTGGGCACTATAAAGAGAGTCTGAGTCTCAGCACAAGAGAATTCAGCACTTTGTTCAGTGGGGGAGGGATGGAGGAAGACAACTCTGTCCACATGAGATGTCCAGATGTCCGTCAGCTTCTGAGGCTAGGTTGGTCTGGGAAGGAATTCCTATTAAACCTATGGAGCAGGAATTTAAACCCACATCTGGCATCTATGTGGAGATACCTTTACCCTGGGCTTTAGGATATTCTGAGATAAAGATCAGCACTTTGGCTGATATTTTTCCCCCCATTTTATACAAAGTATTTAAGCATCCATTTAAAACAGAATATAATACTTTGGCTTATCTCAACTGAATGTGTTAAGAGTAATTTTTCATTCTTCCATTAAAGAAATGTGATTGCTTTGATCTTTAAAAAGGGGTACATAGAGTATGTAGGTAATATTTTGTATTTGGCACTGATATGATGGCTGCTGAAATACTGTGTTCAGTTCTACTTCATGAATAATACAGAAATTCAGGATTTTCCCTGTTGAATAGCTTAAGGAAGCATTCAAAGAATAATGAAAGGATTAGAAAAAATGCCACATCGTAAGGAGCTTAACCTGTTTTGCACATCTGATAGAAGATGGAGGGGACCTGAAGTACCTGCTTGAAGGATAAAAATTTGTTCATAGAGTTCTCCAGTCTAGCAGATGTAAGGGCTGGAAGCCAAAACCTGAAAAAATCTGACTAAAATTAAATGTCCACTTCTCACTTTGAGGGTCATTAACTACAGAAAAAGAATTGCAGAGAGAAATAACAGATTCTAAGCCATTAGAAATTTTAAAATGAGGATTATGCCAAAGACAATGCTCTATAGGGCTTGAGCTAGAAATTAGATAAAGGGTCCCATGGCTTCTATTATGTCAGGAGTTAGACCAGGTGGTGTATAGGGCCTCTTTTGAACCTTGTAACTCTTTCTGTGAAATGGTATCCTTGGTAGCACCATTTAATTTGATAGAGTTATGGCAAGGAATAATTTGGCTCAAGAGGCAGGAAAAAATGATTAGTTAAGCTGAGTCAGAACTGGAGAAGAGAATAATGAAAGCATGCTTTTTCTTTTGGGTTGTCTGAATTCCTGTTTACCAAGTAACAGTTGAGATATTGACTGTAGATCTGGTGGAGGTTCAGTGGCTATGGAAAATGACTTGGGTCAATTTGATCCAATTCCTTATGGAAAGATAAAACTCATTCCTAAAAATCTCCTCAGCAAGACACAGAACTAACTACACTCAAAGTCCAAATTCTCCTTTCACTACTGAGCACTGTAGCACATCAGCATGACCCTGTGGGACCAGAAAAGAGGTGTACAGAAACTGTTGGATGTGTCCTGCCTGGAGGGAAAATTCATCCCTCCTCTACATCTCAGATTTGAGTTTTCCATTTTTAGCCACTGCTTACTTGCTTGAATGTGTAATCATTATTACATATTACTAAAATTCTACCTTATATCTAAGCATTATTGTATTTCAGTACATTGGGATTTCAACTGAGGAGTAGCCCTCTATTTTTGTGAACTATAAAGGCCCAATTTTGTCCTGAGCAAAATGAGTAAAATATATCTCAGCAAGAAAGTTAGTCTGGCCTTCTTTGCATAAGGATGCTATGATTGCTCACCTGATTTTGTGATTTACTGTTAGACTCATAGAATTATAAAATTATGTGTTAAAAGGGTCTTCTGAAGGTCATCAAGTCCAATGCCCTGATCAATGCAGGACCAACCAGAGCAGATTGCTCAGGACCTTGTTCAGCCAAGTTTTGAATATCTCCAAGGATGGAGCCTCCACAACCTTTCTGGACAATGCATTCCAGTGTTTAACTACCCTCAAGGAAAAAAAAAAACAACCAACAAACCCACAAAAAAACCCCACATCCTTCCCTGGTGATTTACTATATATGTTTCTATACATATATTACTATACATATATATATACACACACACATTCTATATATATACTATATATATTACTATACATATGTATTTACTATATATATCACTATATATACCAGACCAAATAAAATGAAGTAGAGTTGAGGAGGGAGCTTTCATCCTTGTATCAAGATGGAGCTAGATGGTGTTCCATAGCATCAGAATAGAAGGAATTTGATCTCGAAACCACATTTCATGTTTTAAAGAACAGGAAATATTAACTTTGGGTCACTTGGTGCCAATGTGTTGAGAAAAGTGTCTGCAAGACTTGCTACATTTTTAGCTAAAAGTTGACATACTGGTTCTATAAGATAGACTTCTATATTACTGGGGATTTGCTTTCACCCTGAAAAAACAGCTGCTTCTGCAAATGCCATAGTTGTTTGTTGTTTGTATGTTTGTTTTCTATTAATAATAAAAAGCCCCAGATTGCAGTTCAGCAGTGCAAAGTCCAGTACAAAAACTCAGCAAGAAATTCTACCCTGATACTATCTTATACCCAAATAGCCAAACTAAAGCACAAGCAGGTGGAGATACAAGAAATAATGTAATTTGTTCATAATAGGTTAATACCCAAGACTGAGACAGATGCAAGTCACTGTCTTGTTGTAGCACAACCCTATGTCCATGAAGGACTCTCAGCAGTGTTCCATGGATATCACCTCTGAAATTCAGTCCTCTGCTCCTGAACTGACATAATTTCTGCTAGTAAAAAAGGATAGAGGAATGGAAGCAATGCAGTTAGGTCTGAGACAGACTAGGACATCGATTTGCTTTTCATATTGCATGTTTATAATAGGGATTTTATCAAGGTTTGATATTGACTAGAGTGCTTTACTGTAATGTCTATTCAGTGGTGGTTATAAGTGTTGGCACAGTATCCTGACACACACTTTTGTTTTATAAAAATGCAAATAAATAGAGTGTCTCTTGAGAGCTGCTTTGTGTTCCTTAAAAGCTCTGGCGTAGAAAGGGGGATCATAAGGAGGTGTGAAAATTTAGCACTAAGGTCTTAATTCTGCCGTCATTCCCATGCCTGCACCAGCTGTTCAGGCAGCAAGAACTGCACCCTGGAGAATGGGAGCAGGATGGGAATTAATGGAGCACTGCTGCTTTGCACCAACCAAGGAGCACATCTGATGTGCCTAGCACACTAATGGCACCACATAAATAAATAACAACGATACCACCTCCTCAGGGGAGGGAGTGGTGTGATTAAGGGTGACATCCTGGCCGTTTACAGTCAATGCCAGACTTCTACTTCACAGCAGCCAGGCCTGAATTTCACCATAGTGGGATTTATTTTAGCGTTGACTTTCTCCTCAGTAACTGTGTGCTATTCTGAGAAAGCATCCTTGATAGTCAGAACAGTGAACATTTACTCACTTGAATAGACCCATTGATTTAATGCCCTGGTTTGCTACAGGGAATGTAACTTTAAAGGCAGCTCTGTGGCTTTAAATTCCAGTAGCATATTTCAACAGGTTTCAAGGGGCTGAAAGCAAAATTTCCAAGGAGAAACAACATCTTTTGTGATGACGGAATTCCACTGTGGGAGTCTCCAGGTTAAACACACCATCAACATGGAAAAGAGGGAATCTTAGGTGTAGTTTTGAATACAGTTGGACCTGGCTATGGAAGCAGTTCCCTCACTATAAAGAAATGGTTTGGGTTTTGAATACCTTCCTTTATAAATCCAGAGCAAAAATGATCCATCGAAATTATCATGCTTGAAGAAAACATAATTCCTGTAACCAGGAGCAGTTAAAAGAAAGTGATGGCTAATCTCATACCCATCTGTCTTTCATTTCCTTACCAAATGACCTAGTTTCTGCTAAACTAACATAACCTGGAGTTTTCTGGATCTATAATGAGATGCTTTAACCACTCTGCTGCCATAACGGGGGGAGCTGAGTGTGAGAAAATATTATCAGTATTATAAATTTGAAGAAGACATAATGCATAATATTAATGACTATAATATGATTATCTTACTTGAAATTATTGCAATATAAATTAAACTCATGTCCTGAAGTTCCAGAGAAGTAGAAAGTTCTCTGCTACTGAAAAACTCCCTCAATATTTCTACAGCGAGTTTCATTTGTGTAATCTATCCATCCCAGCAGCTGCAGGTATAATCTGAGGCAACTGCCTGGGGTCCAAAACTGGACTCAGTTTTGGATTTTGGGAGGATCTGGTCCTACAAGAGATTTTGAAAAGGCATAGGTTTGTCTGAGGTAAGGACTTGTTTCCAGCCCTACAGGAGGGTCCCCATCAGTCCCAGCTTGCTCCCATGGCAATGACCCGGTGTGCTGAGGCTATGGCAGAAGACACCAGTGGGGCTTACACGTCTGTAAGGGCAGGACCGGAGCTGGGAACTGCAAAGCGTCTGTGGGGCAAACTGTCCACTGGGAATGAAGGCAGACCTCCAGATCAGCATGGACAAAACAATACTGCTCGCAGTAAAGAGGATCAACATTAAATGAGCTATTATCATGTCACTGAATGGGAGGCTCTATTTGACTCTATACTTCGTATATGTTGTGGTCGTCTGCTTTCCTGGGTTCACAACTGCTCCTTCTCCAGAAGAAAGATTTCCTTGTTCACATACAGTTTCAGAGAGCTGGTGACAGGGGGAAGTTCAGCTTTTTAAGGGAACCTAGAGGCTGTTTTAGTTTTCCCAGTTTCTAGCTGGGGGCTGAGACCAATAAAATTATTTCTTGGGAGGGACTGTATATAGGTTGAATACTGCCCCTTTAGTTGCTGTTAACTGCTTGATAATAGGTTTACATATATGCTACCGTAGGTAAGAATTACTGATTTGTAACTAACCTGTATGCCATCACATATATTTTTACTGAACAATAAAAAATATTTTACAGTCTTAGTTTTCAATAGAAGTTCAATTTATATGTGAAAATTTTATTATAGAGTGGTACTATCTAGACAGCAATAAATCAATGTCACAATTTTAATGTAATTTAGTATTCATAAAGAAAACAAAAAAAATCCTATGATAATGATAAAAAAATTCTGATAAGAATTTCTTTTATGTTGAAAGTCAAGGTTCTGCTGAAGATCTCTGCCTGTGCAATACCAAATTATAGATATACACAAAACTTCTAAGAACTTTAATATTTTCTATGGTGTCCATATTACATGTAATATGCAGTAAGCTACAGTGTAAAAATAGGAATATTCACAATATATCATTGACTTTTTCAAGACAGGAGTAAGAATTAAAGCAAAGTACTTCAAAACTAATTTAGGAATAGTATGTGAAGACGTGCGTCTCAGACTCTTGAAATTTTTTTCTGTAATAGAATATCCCATTCCCCAGAATACATCTTTTTCTTAAAATCCATCTTTTTCTTAGATTTCACAGCTCCACTTCTTGAATTACTTTGTTGAAAGAATATGTTTCAAAATACTACATTTCTGAGTACATCATAAAAACATATCTCCCCTTCCTAATGAAGTAACTTTACTCAAAGCATGGAAAGCAAGCAACAAATTTTAATGTATTAGAGCATAAGCTAAGCATGGTCCTGTTTTTTTGTTCAAAAGTTCATCAGGGCAGTATTCTGTCTCCAGCAACAACTGCCTTAGGCATGCACTACTGTTTGAGTGAGAAGCTAATAAAATATCTGACCAAATGGTTATTGCTGTGAAATAAATCTAATCTATGAAAAATACCTCTTTGGTCCTATTTGTATTTATAACAATATAAATCAATGCTTGCATGAATATGAAAAGCAAAAAATGCATTTTATGCAACTTTTATTTATTCTAACATACTATACACTGTGCCCTTTGAAGTTACTAAAACTGGGAGATCCCCAGGAGACTCTGTGGGTCAGGCTTGTATACAGCTGGGGTGGAGCATTCAACACAGCTCTTTCTTATGGTTCCCCAGACAGGTCTATTTCTTTTCATTTGTTTAAGTTTCACACCTATATCATTGATGGCTAAAACTGCATGGGAGTTTAACAAAGTTTTGTCAGACTTAGGTGGTATGCTTTATAGATGTGCATGATATTTCTTTTTTCCTTTTCCTCAAAAAGTATGCACTTTACAATTATTTTTTTTACACAAAAACCCCCTAATTTGCATCTTTATTTTTCCTTAAAATTAATTTCTGAGAAACATTTCAACATCAACCACAAAAAATACTATTAAGTTCAAGTGTTAACACCCACTGAAAAGAACAGGGGTAGACTTTGTCTCTTCAAATATAATACACCTTGTTTTCTATAGTTTAAAAAAGACAACTATGCATGAGCTTCATCAGCTTCTACTCAGTGCATATTCAGAAGCTCTTTTTCAGAAGCATGAAAACTTGAAACATGTATTTTAAAAAATGAAAGCACGTGTGGTGTAAAATCTGAATCTGTCACAGGAACTAGATAAATAGCTCAAATGGGCCAGATCTAGCCAATGAACAGAGTGTTTGACATCAGTGATTTATACTATTTCCCTTTCATGTTATAATAATTGTCACGAATTGAATTTATGTTGTGCCATTTCCTGTTCTAGCTGCAATCTTTGCTTCAAGAAAAAAGGTTTCAGAACTTTAATGCCTTCACTGTTCTTGGAAAGATAACAGTAAACGGGACTATTTTATGATTTCATTGCTTGGTTATTCATGTTCTTTCTTTCTATAGCCTTCAGGGAGAACTAGAAGGAAAGGGTGAGACAAAGAATTGGCTTCCCATCAAAAACACAAAGAATTAGATTGTTGCTGCTGAAGGCAAAAAGTGAGCAGGGGAAAATGATGCTCCCAAAATTACTCCATAACAGGAAACCCTATAAATGTCTGCCATCCTTCTGCTAGATCTGCATCAATTTGCAGTGTGAGCAGCAGAAAGGGCAGATGTTGGATCAAAGTTTACCTAAACAATGAAAAAGCACTCTCCCAGCTTCTTTATACCCAACGCATGCCAGATTGCACATAGCCATTACTTGCTAACAGAAAGGCAGAAGATTTCTATTAAGCGTGGTGTTGCCTGATAGCAGCAGAAGCAAATAGACAGTGAGCATGAGGAGAGAAATGAATGCCTGATAGGAATTCAGTCTGGAAGCCAGCAAGAAATCATTAAGAATATGTATGCTTCATTGCAATATCTAATGTGATAATGTTTTCTTTATTGACATGATGCATGCCTTTCAGCTCTGAAGTGGAGTTCTTCCTACTGAAGTGCACATTTCTGGAAATGAAATGTATTGGATTCTAAAATTCAGCAATACGCTGAA
Source organism: Fregata magnificens (assembly GCA_013389945.1). Taxonomy (NCBI): domain Eukaryota; kingdom Metazoa; phylum Chordata; class Aves; order Suliformes; family Fregatidae; genus Fregata; species Fregata magnificens. Next base: position 21,983 of record WAAD01021360.1, on the reverse strand, counting down.
ACAAACAGTAAACAAACTGTCCTACACGTTCTCTTGTCACCACGGCAGGAAAGAAATATTGAAGAGTAACTTTAGTATGTATTCTGTAGATTTGAATTAAAACAGAGGCCTACCCTAGCCAAAATAATATTTTAATACTCAATTAATAAAACCATAATATCCCAGCAAGAAATGCAATTAATAGTCATCCAAACAGGAATTGCGCTACTGGGCCACCTGTTGCATCCAACTCTTCCCCTTCTTGGGAAGCACAATTTCTTCTCCTTCAAAAATGAGTCACAAAGACATCTTCAGAACCGTATTTAGCTAGACAGACTATTCCAGACGAGGAAAGGGAGAAAGTCTCCCAGAGCCTTTAAGCAGCACAGTCTGCTGCATCTCTCTCTTCCATAATATAAGCAGGAATTGGGCATTGAATGACTGATGGCGGTGTGCTCCTCCGGCTGTTGCTGGTGGGGCAGAGCTGGTGGCCAGGAGGAACCCGTGCAGAAGAGCCGGAGCCATGTGCCCGCAGGGACACCCCAGCTCAGCCTCTCCCCACACAGAGCGCCGGGGCACGGGGAAGGTTTGGGGGACACACGGGTGGCAGGGCAGGGGAGCTGGGTGAGCACCTGGTCTGCTCCCACCCGCAGAGCCATGGTGAAGCCAGAAACAATGCAAGCAGTATTACCACCTCCAGCTCTGTTTCGACTGCTCTCCTTGTCTGCCTCCGCCCAATAAAGATCTTTCTAACAAACTGCTGTCTACCCTCCATTACCGGAATAAAAGGAGAAGAGAGACTGCTGGATTTTTGGCAGGGAGTTCCCAGGCAGCAGCATATGCTGCAGCTCTTCGGAGAGCAGTCACAAGCCCTGAACATCCCAGGAAGCACTGGCCCCATCAGCTGTGCTCTGCAGAGCTGCTCTGCATATGGGTAGTAAATCTGATGCATTAGGAGGACTCCAGATTTACCGTGCGGTGAAGGCCATCTGCTCAGTGCATACATGGTATGTGCAATGCGTTCCAAATACACACGTGTAGCTGATCTGCCTGGAGTCACCATTTCTCTGGAATTTGGGGGATGCTCAGAAAGAAACCTGGTTAGATTTGCTGCTCCAGGGGAACCACCGAACATCTGGAAATTTGGGATGGATGTGCAAAGTTAAATACCACCAACAGAAAACTTCCAGAGAGAATATACTTAATATTCTGATACATGGTAATCTCTTTACCTATAAAACCTTATTTCTTTCCTCTTGACTTCTTTATCTAGGAAATGGAAATCAGCGAATCACAATCCCCACCCTCTTCTACCTGAGAAAATGACAGGGATGCTGAAAAGACTGAAGGAAATTTAGATAGCTTGGACTTTCTACCCCACCCAGCTTCAGAAAGACCACATTGTGCCTCTGGTGTTGGATGTTGTATCAAAGGTCTGTAATGATACAGCTTAGCCCTGAAGCCATGGCGCTGTATTTATGTGAATGCTTTCATATACCTTGTTATTTTGATCCCAATATTGTTTATAAGGTTTCCTTAGCCTACTTTGGAAGATGCTCACAACTTCTGTTCTGACCATTCTCCTGACCTTTTTTTGATCTCAGCTGTACTGAGAATAATAAGAGCAGAAGCAGAGGAATTGGTCCTGGCTGGATTCTGACTACACATCCCTGTTTCACACACTGAAAAATATAGTAACTTCTACTGGAATTAAAAATTACACCAGAACAGAGTCAGGATACAAAGGCCAGAGGTTTAGAGTTCAGCTCCCACTTTGGCAGCCAAGCCAATGTCCCCTTTCTAGTGAGAGGATGTGGAAGGTGACAGCCTTGTTGCTAGGGATTGCTTTTGTCAGGCTCCTATGGCACAACTTGCATGCTCCTAATGCTGCTCTGGTGGAATATCACTGCACAGAAAGAGTCCCCTGCTCTTGCACAAAGTTAAAAACCTCTCTTCATTCTGAATGCACAGCTAAATAAAATGCCTAGGTTTTCAGACGTCTTGTATTAACAGCTCGCATTAGGGGAAATGAAATCTTCTAGTTGCTGAATCCTTTTCCAGGCATAGTTCATTTTTATAGATGCTTAAGACATCCATGCAGGGCAGAGTTGTAAGAGATCTGTTCTTCCTTCAAACCTAAATTGGTCAAACCTAAATCGGTAGTGCTTTTCTCTTAGGATGCAAAGCGGAGTTAAGAAAAGAAAGGGTATTTGGGATTATGCTCACTTGGAGTATGGTGACTGACACAACCTTTTACCTGCTTTGTGTTTCCTAGTATGGACAAATAACTTGATTTTTTTTAAAGCTTGCAGCACAACCTCCTCATTATCACATTTGTTGAAACAGATGGGAAAGCATTTGGAAGAGCTGCTTAGAAAATGGTGCTTTCTACAAAAAGAAAGTTGTATTTAAACACTGTTATTCAAGTTGTTGGGGAGGCAACAATCTCAGCTTCCCGAATGTGATACATTTGCATAATTTGTCTTTTGTTCCTCGGTTTTCTGCTTGCTGTTCACATTCCCTCCTAGCCCTCTACAACTCCGCTGTGCAGGATATATTTGAGATAATAGGACTCACTTACTTAGGTTCATGTATTTCACAACCCAGTCTTAATTCCCAACACCCATTTTACAAGCCGTAGTTTACACATTTTTTTGTGGCTTCATTTGGGCTGGATTTCCATTTTCTGAAAGATAACTGTTCAGTTGAATAACCTCTTGAGTTTTACAATTATCCCATACTGTTCTATGTTTCTTTTGCTTTCTTGCTTCTTTTCTTTTTTTTTACTTTATTCTTTTTACATGCCTTCTGTGACTGTTAAGAGATACTCTAAGACTTTTAATTTTGCTTCTTTTGATTTTAAAGCTTTTTTTTTTGTTTGTTTTGAATGGGTAGGCAGCTGGTGTTCTGTGACAAGAGCAGTAATTTTCTTTCTGATGAATAGTTTATTTGAGGAAAAATGCAATTCTGGTTGTCCCAAAACTATTAACAAATTTAGGTCAAACTCATGAAATAGTTTTGGTTGGAAAACAACAACTTTGATGTGTTACATTAGCAAAACTGCTGGATAAGGAATCAGCTACCTTTCATCTGTTGATTTTGAAGCTCTCTCAACTTTAATTCTCTGAATTTCCTCTTTTTGAGGGATGCTGAATGCACATCTCAGCAGAAGGCTTTAGTATGCATAATCTTGCTCTCTGGGGCAACATCTTAGGCAAGTCCCCAGACCCACTCTTATACACAACACATTCTTGTTGACTCAGAGCATATTTAAATACTTAATGGAAAATGAATCTGCTCCAACAGGTGGGACTGAGGAAAACCCAGATCAAAATTAAGTACAAGCAGGTGGCAGAGAACTCCGTACTGGAGGGGGAAATGTAAGGTCAAGATTCCTTGGTGAGGGAAGGATTGCATCCTGTTTAGTCACCCTAGGACCATTCTATAAAAACTCCTCCTGTGACAGTTTTGAGACTTTAATCTTTGGCTTTCGCTTGCCTTTTTGGACTAAACAATTGATAAAAACAAGTTCAATAATTCTGTCAAATGTCAGATTATTCCAAGGCTGTTTATTGTTTATGGACCTAGTTAGAACACATTTCCTGCAGCACATAGGGATAGTTATGACTTAGCCCTTACACGATAAATGTTTTTACTGATTAGTCAGCAGTCCATATCTACCACAGGATCAGACTGAAAAATACCCATAAAGTCTTGGACCTGAGATTCATACAATATAGTGGGTTAACATGACATAATTTGCCCCCCCGACTGACAAACTATAACCTGTTTAGACTGTTTTGGCTCATACCTTGTGTTTTCTTGGTATTTGCCATTTCCTCAGTCTAAAAAATTTCTGTTGCATCTGAAAAAGTTCAGCATCACCATCAGACAGCGTAGCATGTTTCTTTGCTCCTTGCTTGTTAATAGCCAGACAAAAGCATCAATGTTCTTACTATTTCTAAAGTACAAAGGGAAACAAATATCTTCTTCAGTACAGGACTTTAAAGATCCATGTTTTACTAATTAACATATTGGTTAAGCTATAAGTTTGCTCTCATCCTTGGTTAACATATATTACACCAGTCTGGCAGGAGCTTGGCATCTTCTTCTGCTCCCTAGTTATGTGACTATTTTTTTCTTTATATATCAGTTCTACCACTTTACTACACTTAACTTCAGAATTATAATTATTTTCTTGCAAAATGATAACAATAGTGTTTCATTTCTTGCAAATGTCTGAATTTGTTTTTTAAAAGTTCCAGGTCTAGTGGCGTGCTTCACGTCGAGCAAACCAAAATATCAAATGACTGAGACACACTGTCCATCAGTTCTCCTGACTGTATCCATCCACACCATGTTCTGGAAAATGGCATGCTCTGGTTGTGTTCATAGTGTGCAGACCTTGGCCTGAGTCTCCTCTGAGTCCTGTGAAGTGATCTTATGGCTAATGTGCATGTTTTTCCATTCAAAGTACCTGAAATAACATGTAGCTGCATTGTGGAAGAGTGCTTGCTTTGTACCATGAAACCAGCATTTGTATTGCACACCCTGGGATGTGGCATGATGGCATACAGAATCATAGAATCATTAAGGTTGGAAAAGACCTCTAAGATCATCAAGTCCAACCATCAACCCAACACCACCATGCCTCCTAAAGCAGATCCTGAAGTGACATGTCTACATGTTTTTTGAACACCTCCAGGGATGGTGACTCCACCACCTCTCTGGGCAGCCTGTTCCAATGCCTAACCACTCTTTCAGTAAAGAAATTTTTCCTGATGTCCAGTCTAAACCTCCCCTGACGCAGCTTGAGGCCATTTCCTCTTGTCCTATCACTGGTTACTTAGGAGAAGAGACTAACACCCGCTTCGCTACAACCTCCTTTCAGGTAGTTGTAGAGAGCGATAAGATCTCCCCTCAGCCTCCTCTTCTCCAAACTAAACAATCCCAGTTCTCTCAGCCGCTCCTCAGAAGACTTGTTCTCCAGACCCTTCACCAGCTTCGTTGCCCTTCTCTGGACATGCTCCAGCACCTCAATGTCCTTCTTGTAGTGAGGGGCCTAAAACTGAACACAGTATTCGAGGTGCAGCCTCACCGGTGCCGAGTACAGGGGGATGATGACTTCCCTAGTCCTGCTGGCCACACTATTCCTTATGCAAGCCAGGATGCTATTGGCCTTCTTGACCACCTGGGCACACTGCCGGCTCATGTTCAGGGTGTTTAAGGATGCAAAGTCTGCCTGGGTAGTAGTGCATGACAATGTAAGGTGGAAGGAGAAAAACCTGAGGTGTATAGCCTACAGAGGATGGTCCCTGACATGCTTGATGACTAAGACTTGAAGGGTTCTCCTGAAGAGAGCTTTTGGCATGGGCCAAGCTATGCTAGCAGGTGTGCTAGCAGTGAAATGGCAGGGAAGATGACTTCTCCTATGCTGGAAATTGCTCCTTGTCCATGTTTTATTTAGCAATAAGTTGCAGCACTAGGCACTTACATAATAATAAATATTATTGTTAATGTTACATTTTATAATTTCTAGTGTCCCTCTCCCATTGTTATGTTCTTCAAGGAGGCTGAAATCAGTCATGTTCTGGTCCTGATTCTACTTGTTTCTTGAAACAACTTGAGGGTGTTGCTTTGCTTTAGGATGAAAATAACCTCAGCTGTGTTTCCAAGCATTGTTAGTTTGAGACATCAAAGAATTATTTGTCTGATGAGCTATCTAAGCACTATATGTAGATATTCAAAACTGTCTTTTGTCATTATTTTAATAGGCTTTGTTGACTCTTTCATTTCCTTCTGGTCTTGACTCAACAGAGGTACATGCCTCTTTAATTGGTGAATAGACCCATTCACCTTGATGGAGCTATTGAAGGTTTAAAGGTAACTATGAACCTTATTAAACCAGAGCTTTAATATACTCCTCCTGGTCAGTGAAGAGCACTATAAACATGCAGAGTAGCCCTGTTCTGACTTCCAGATAGTTCTCTCTAACTTTCTCCAACATCACAATGAATGTATAAATTTGGTTTTGTGTCTACAGTGTAGGTGCCAGTTTACCTCAGGATAATTTGGAGTGCTGTGCTCCCTGTCTAGTCAGTAAGGAGTTTAAACATATGTCTTCACTTCGGGTGCAGAGATGCACTGCTGTCTCTGCAGGGGTCAACCATGGAGTTGGGTGAGAGGTGAAATGGTTTCTGAAGAGATCTGTAGCTGTGTCTGTGCAGAACTGCATGATGGTGGTTCAGTTTGGTAAGTCTGTACAGCACTTTGCTGAGAGCTATGGACCTACTGACTTAGGTCAACACCAGTTTAGGGATTGCTGCACCACAATTGTTGCATGGCATAGACATGCTCATTGGCACTTCCAAGTCTGTTGTGTAGTGTACTTTTCTCCATAGGCACCATGCTCCTGCATGGTGAACCTCTGCTCACATGCCCAGAGCAAACCTGGAGCCCCAGGGCAAAAACATCTCCATAGCCTCACTCCTTACTAGAACAGAGGTACCTGATTGGGACGGTACTGGGCGTCTCCATTTGTGTGGACTCCCCTTTTCTCCATTCTTACAGCAAAGACTCAGTGAGCAAGGTTAACGCATTGTGGCAGCCAATAACCCCTGTCCTCCGTTAACATCAAAGCCCAAGTGCCTGGAGCACTCTGCCAAGAAGTGAAGACCTGCTTTCCTCATCCTGAGGACATTTTAGCCCACAAAGCTTGGGATTTAGAGAATGATGTACCTGAGAAGGTACATGTCAGTCTGGAAAGCTTTTTGAATACTTAAGCTTTCAATCAAAAACTGTCAGACTGAGCTGTTTTGTCTTTTTCATAAATTTTCTCACTTGAATTTATTTAAAATTTTGTATTACAAGTTTTTAATACTTATTTAGTAATTTATAGCATTGGTTTGTCTCCAGGAAAAGACATCTTTGCCCTTTGGAGCAAAATATTTTGGCATATTTTCAGTGCCAAACAGTAGTGAAGACAAACTGCTCAGAAATGTTTTCTTTCAATTACTTTTATTGGAATTTCCATTCTGCAAACAAGTAGAAATCAGAGATGTTATTCTGGTTTCAAAATTTTTTTTTTCCCGAAAAAGTTTGGAATTTCCATGGGGTCAAAATTCTCTTTTTTTAAGAAGCGACCCAAGCTGGACTGAACAAACCATTCTCCTCAGCGGTGAACCCAAATGGGGCTCAGATCCCCATGGCGTGACACACTGCGCTGTGCTGTCTGCATGCTGGGTAGCCACAGCGGCTGATCGCTCCTTCAGTGGTTTGTGGAGGAGCACCCTTTAGGATGAGAGGATAAGGTTTACATGTGTCCTATGTACAAATCATTTTAACAACAACTTTTTCCTGTGCGCTTTTTTTTTTTTTTACATCAAAGAGAATGATGGAGACCCTGGGAAGCATAATATTAACTTCTGCTTTTAATAAAAGGTAAATACAGAAACAAAATGCAAACGAAAAAAAATAGCCAAATCTGCCACAAATGTTCTGAGATCTGGTAAACATTTCATTTCTGGATTGCATAAAAATACAACAGTTGACAAAGATGTTCATTATAGGAAAGACTGACTGTGGAGGGCTGAGCAAGAATGTGAGTGAAAGCTTTTTATAAAGACTCCCAGTTTGAAAGCCTGTTGAATAAAGCAAAATAGTATGGATGCCTCCACTTTGAAGTGAGCTAAATAGTGTAAATGCATTCTTGTCCAGGTATCTGGATGTTTTCCTAATTGTTAAACAGTGGTTTTTTCTCCTGTCAAGTTTGGAAATAACCCTTGCCTTCAGAACTTTAAGTCTAAAGGGAAGAATTCCCTTTTCTGCCTGTCTCCCAGTCCTGAGCAGCAGTGCTGTCATTCAGCATCCTCTGAAGACAAGGACAGGCACACTGGCTCTTGTGGAAGAGGCACGGCTGCATCATTTAATGCCACCCTCTGGGGCTGCTGTTTATATTCTACTTTACTGAAACAGTTCAGCTAAGCTGTGTCCGTGAGAAAGGCCAAACATGCTGCTATGGAGCTAGAACTCACGCTAGCTTGGTACCCTGCGATGTGATGCACATTACAACTGATCCAGCAAAGTGAATAAACAAGCGTGTAGATGAGTGTGCATGGGCATCAGGCAGGGGAGCAGACCCACTGCAGCTTATGGGGCAACTTGTGTGCTTAAAACACACTCGGAGCGTATGTTTAGTGAACCGTGTCACATTCTTGTTATAGGCTAAAAATTCCAAAATAAAATGTGTATACAAGCCTGGTGTCAAAGCCTATTTAAGCAAATTGTCTCCAAGTCCTGGAGCCATCTGTGATATAAAAGTATACTGCATGGACTCCTTGAATAAAAGGATCCACTGGCAGGGTTTGCTGGAAATCTCAGTCAGAGATGCTTTTCATACAGCAGGCATATAGATCTTCCACATGATGAATCAGATTTACTAAGAATGTCTGCTGTTTGGAAGTGATTTCAGGCCTGAAGAATGTCTTACTGGAGGCCTGATTTGATACGGGGAAGGGAGCAGGGGTCACATGCTGCTGGAGTAGACTTGATGTTCTTTTGGGCTGACCTCTAGAAATAATAATCATAAGGAAGAACCAGTTCAAGGGCTGTAGGCTAGTACCACTTGGAAACTAATTACAGCTCTGGTCGCGCACAGCACTTAAGTTTCCCTCGTAGGCTGCAACACTGATTTAGTTGGTATGTTAATACGGAAGTCTAAATTAAATCAGGCTTGTGTCAGTGCTATCGAAGAGGCACATTCACTTAGCCCTGCAGTTTTATAAAATGCAAAGAAAGAAAACCATATGGCAGATTAGGGCAAATTGCTTTAAAATTGTGGCTGAGAGCCAAGGGAGAGAGAGTGAGCTTGAGAGAGCATTCACGTCTGTTTGAAATATGCCCACTTTCACTCTGCTGCTTTACACGCTTGGAAGTGGAAGGCTCATTTCCCTGTGAGCTGAAATGTATTAAATACTCCACATGTCTTAAAGAAAGTAATGTGTCCAGTATTTGTAGAAGTTACAATAAAAACATTTTTTTTAATTGGGATTGGATTTACTGCTGAAGACTAAATAAAAGAGCTTAGTGCAAGCCCAGGAGCATCAAAGGGGGAATGAACATGTGTAATAAGCAACACTTAGTAGACAGTCCTGGCTATTATTACTGCACGTATAGCACCACAGTGACTACAAGATTTATGCAGGAACTGAGATCATGCAGCACTGGAAATAAATATAATAATGATCCCTGCCCCAAAGAGCTTTCAATGTAGTTTTATTTTCTGAGCCATGAGAAGCTGCAATAAGGAAATTAAACGGAAAGGCCAATAAATAAATGGCACTTTGAAAACCTCTTTATTTTTAATAACCTAGAAAGGTGTCCTAGCACTTTGTCATTCAGAATAAGGAGGAAAAATGAAAGATTGTATTTTCTTTGTAGGAATTTGGCTTTGCTCCACAGTTCCTCTGAGTCATTACACCAGTTTTCTGTGGGCACTCCATGGATGCCTGGGACCAGGACGAGGCAGGCTCCTGAGGAGGCAATACTCTGCAATGCATATCAGCGAATGAGTACTGAAATGCACGGTGATCGCAGAGAGTTCCTGGGTCCTTAGCAGTGCTCACTGCAGTGATCAGAGATATCCTCCAAGTTGTCAGAACAGCTTTCCTCACATCACCAGGATCCTCCTCTGAATGAGGAGACTTCTCCTCTCTATCCTGCAGGTCCTAAACTCTTCTTCTTAGAGGAGTGTCAAGCCAGAAGGCTCAGAAACAGCAGCTTCAGGGGTTTGCAAGTCCAGATCTGTGTAGGGCCTCTGAATTTTTTTTCTGAAGCCTCATCTCCTCTAACTGCAGTCAGGACGGTCCAGACAGTGGCCAAGAGGACTATTGCACCTGCCCCTGAACAGTGAGAGTCCTCCTGTGCCAGCTCAGTGGGTGACTCCACCAGCTGCCACCTCACCATCATGATGCTGTGGCCAGCCTACAAGCTACCCCAAACCAGCATCCAGCTCTCTGCTCTGAGCTTCAAAAAATCTTGGTCTGACTGCTGAAAATGCTTTCAGAAGCCTCCGCCTTGTGCGCGGGGCTGTGCCGCACTGTGTTACCAGTGTGGGGTACCCAGCAGATACTGCTCTGGTTTCCATGGTAACTCTCTCTGCGCATTTATAGTCTCTTACTTACAGCCTTCATTAGATTTAACATTCAAAGAGACATTGATTAAAACATGACATTCCTAACACACCGAAAAATCCATTTTGTACAAAACCCTATTATGTGGCATAGACACACTGGTTGATGGCCAAATTAGTTAACAGAAATTTCAGATGACATTGGAACAGACCACAAAAGGATGAATTCATATAAAGTTAAATGTCTAAGTGAGCCTCTCACAAACTTAGCAATGCAGACTGGAGAAATGTGGTACATGGGTGTATCAGGGACGTCTCATGTAAAATATGTCTGCTGAATCCAAATTTAACCTGAAGTGATCTCATTTAAACCTTTCCCACTAGTGATCTTAAAGAGAATTAAGGTACTATCAAACCAAGATGTTTTTCTAGCCGGGGAGGCAGCAGTAGTATCTTGGAGGACAACAGGTGTCTCTTTCCCCTCACTAATTCCCATCCCTCAGCCAGCTGGATCTTGCTGGGGATTAGGACTTGTGTATGGTGGACCTTAGTCTGTGATGGAAACAGTGCAAAAAGGCTTTGAGTTTCCAGCTATGATCCTCCTGCTTCAAAATCTCTTTGTTCACCAGCTGCTATCCCAGCACTTTCTGCTCCTTACTTATCATCCTACAATACAAGAACTGTATTCCTTTCTCACTCCTACTTTTGGGCTGAAGTTCTCCACTGATCATCTCCCTGATCCCAGGCTCTGGTCCATAGCAGAACTTGGCTGGGGAAGGGGAGAAGGGCAGCAGAGACCTCACAGAGGCAACAGTGCCCTAGTGTGGGAGGTGGACAGAGGTGTGGGTCAGGGCAATCAGTTAGCAGAGAATGAGGAACACAACTAGCATCAAGAGCACCACAGCTGAAATAGCAACTAATAAAATGTGGCATTTTGATACAATACATACTTAAAACAGCAAAACTATCATGGTACAAGTGCACTGCTCATTCCCAGTTCAACACCCTAATGATATTCATTTCCATCTACCTCCTGCTTCTGCCTCACTCTACACCTAATTACAGGGGAGAAATACCTGGATTTCATGGAATTGTAAAATCAGCTCCTGCCCAAGGTGATGCATCTGCACAGCCTTTCAAGCAGAACACAGTCATGTCTGGACACTGAGGGGTCACCTAGTCTGCTGTTCCTCAACTCTTTTTAACTCTACTTCCAGATAACCTTTTTGAAATTATGCCAAGGATCATCTACTACAACATTGCCATGATGGTTTTCATTTATATCCGAATAAAATTCAGCTACATTGGGAAAAGTCTACAGTGACTTTTATTTTTCCCCATTTTGTTTTCTTGCTTGCATGCCTGGAAATATATGTGTGTGCATTTATATTTAAAAGCTTTTGAAGTTGTTTCAAAACAATTGTGAAATCACCTCGTGATGTCTTACAGATCACCAAATGGTCCACAGATCGCAGCTTGAGAAGCATTCATCTACATTTGATGTCTATATTGGGAGGAGATGAATTGCACCTTAAGGCTATCTCCACACTAACAAATTAAACATGGCCAGGAAACAGTGCTGGGCACTGGAGTTCAATCATCCCTACCAAAAAATTGCTAGAGCAGTTTCTGGCGCAGCTTTGGCCTGCACCAGCTGTCGCTTTACCAAATAACTGCTGGGCACAGCTCAGAGGTCAGCACATGTGAGGAACCATTCCCAAAATGAATTTTCTGTGTGGCCACTCTGTTTTGGGGAGTAAGAGAAACTGCAAGCTTGGACCTGGTCAGAACAACCCAGTTTGGCCTCAAAGCGAGGGAATAAGCCTGGTACCATTTGTTTTGCTCATGTATGTATTAGCTGACATCGTAGACACTTAAATGTGGTCTGACGAAATACTGTCTGTCTGTCCTCCATCTCAGAAGGTGTCACCACATTTTATCCTGTTACCTGTCACTGCAGAATCAGAATATTTCCTAATAGCTCAGTAGGAGTGATAGAGTCTCCACCAGATTTCATGGTTTCTAGGATCAAACTGTTTGGCATAGTGTTTTCATTAGGCATTGCCTTCCCTTTAAGAGGTTTAATTAAGTGCTTCTTTCATGAGATTTAGGAGTTGAAGGGTGTACCAGAAAAGTTAGTATCACCTTTATAGAAATTCATTTGCTTTCATTTTAGGTCTCTAGAAATAAGCATAACAGTCTAGGCTAGTAATATAGGCTTTCAATGTACTTATGGACTATGACAATCTCCTCCAGAGGGTGATTCCTCCCAGATAAAGTAGACATTTGGGAGATGTAGAATTACTCTAGGGAGGGTTTACAGACACTTCCCGTGGTCATAAAAAGACATGAGACCAAATTTTAAGGTGAAATAAATGCCAATCATGTAGTACACATTTCAAACCAAAATAGTGAAAAAGAGTTTCAGAAAGGAAGTGAATAACTAAAACAGAACACGCTATTTAGGAAGGCAATGCTATCAAGGCTAGCGTGATTTCCCCCACACTTTTCTTTGAATTAAGCTAAAAGCTGTATGATTGTATCTCCATAGCAATGAAAGATAACCTTATCTAAAAGACTGAGAAACTATGGGTTTGAATCTTGACTGTGCTTCAGCATTCTACATAAAAAATATACATTTGCATCCTTCTATACTTGTGTGATTCATTCTTTCAAGCATTAGTTGTTTACAGCAAGGAGTCTATGTATTTGTTCAGTGAACAGTGCAATAGTGTCTCCATGCTCGGTTGTTCCTCAAGGTGCTACCATAAATAGCTAGAAGTAAGTAAAAACCTGTGTCTTTCCTCTCTCTGTTTTGCCTAGCTAATGATGCAGTCTCTCCTTAACTTGGATATTTCCTCAGAAGGATTTTCTATGATCATACAAAACACACGGGGGGGGGAAAAAAGAAAGTCCGTAACTCAATACTTGCTCAGATTTCCATCTGCTCCCAAATCACTGTTTTATATCTTGAAGACATCTCCTGTGTTGCCTTTATTTTGTAATTGAGCAGAAAACGAGATTTATCCAATTGCCAGATTAGTCCTGTGTCATGAACATAGTTCAAGAGCCCTTATCAAGTTTTGGAGCAGTTTATCTCAGAGAGTTCAAATGGTTACCATTCATTATGCTGCAGCTGTATTCTCCCAGAATACAAAGGACTCATGAGTTTCAGTACAAACCCACACATGATCTTTCTTGGTAAAGAAAACCCCACTTTCTGTTGATATTTTCCAATAGAACTGAATGAGGAAAAGAAAACAGGACTTGGGCAGATGGTGGGGACAGGCTGAATGCTGCTTATTCTGCTTCAGAACATCCGTCAGACTCATTGCCAGGAGCAGTCCTCACTGAAAAAATGGTGTTTCTGTGCTATTCTTCAAACATAATTTTTAAAACTTTAGAATCCTTGATGTAGCCTGCAAAAATGCCAAAACCCGAGCTACACCTCGAGCCATTGTAAGCCTTCTCACCCACAGCTATGCTCGGCGGCTGGAGGCTGGGCTGGCTCGTTGTGGAGAAGGGGAGCAGAGACCACCACAGCCAAGAACAGACGCTCCCATTATAAGGGGACAAGTCCAAAGAGGTGTCTTGTTCCCTGTTGAGTTCAGCGGGAGCCAAGATCATTCAGCATCTCAGCTGATCAAGTCCTAGGAACTTGACACTTGCAGCCTTTATTTTGCACAGCACCCAAAAGCACTTAGTCTTGTTCCTTTCAGCAGGGCTGCACGCATGAGCGAGCTCCGCTCAGGACAGGAGGGTTGTGAAAATGGGCTCAGCTGTGAAGTACTGACTCTCTGTTATTGCGATGAATGTCACTGGTGGGAAATCATTGTCGTAGGAGTCTGTAAGCCATGTCCCTCCATTGTATCTGGTTTGAATATATTTGAATAAATTTAGGAAGCAATTCATTTCATCAGTAGACAGTACAACATAGACAATAAACAATAACACTATGCTTTTCAGACATATTAATTGTACTCAAAATCTGAAGTGAAACACGAGGATTTCCACTCCTAGGAGCGCTGAGTTGTTTCCATTTTCACAGGGCCAGCCCATAGGTGTGAAGGTGATGGACATACTGTGTTCAATCCAGCACACACCTCTTTTCCCCCAGTTTTTCTCCGAGAGCAATTGCTTGCTTTTTCTTTTTGCATTCCCACTCTTTCTTTCATGCCTGCTGTAGGCTGCCAATGAGGTACTTGACCTCCCTTTGACGGTCCAGGTATACTCGCTTTCCTGTGCAGCTGGTGCCAACGCTGCTTCATGGATCACTTGACAGGGGAAATCCTGAGAGCCAGCCAGCTGGTACTGTCTTTGCCAAAACCTAAAAATGTTGTCTCAAACTTTTCAGCCCCGATCTGGAGACTCATAAATCCTACGTTCTTGTCCAGGCTAAGATAGCATGTGTAACAACATGCAGCGTGCTTGATTTTGCTGGCGAGCAAAGGGGCGAATGCTTTCCAGGGAAGTGTGCCTCAGACGTAAAAGGCTGTGCACAATGTATTTTCATTGAAGCAACCTGGACTTACCAGTAACGTTTCAGTCTGAACTATTTTTGCACATGGTTGTTATGAGAGAAGATTTACTTTAAAATAAAAAGATTTGGGAAAAGAAAATGTTGTTCTTCTGTTTATTTCAGCCTGTTTATTTCCTGAATTTGGCAGCATTTTCTATATAGTCAGCAGTGTAGTTTCCTAAGCCCTGGCAGAATTATTTTACCCTATTTTCTGTTTGAGTCTTTCACACAGACACAGGAAAGAGAAAAAAATTTTTTTTTTAAGTTTTTCAAAGCTTGTGAAATACAAACAACAAATTATTGTTGTTATTCTTGTCCTTCCTCCTCTCCATCCTATAGCTTATTACATTTTTATCACAGTACGTCTGCAGACTTTGTCTACATTTTATCCGCCATGTTGATATAGCTGTCTAGGTGAAGCTATGCTGGTATAATCCTCAGTGTAAACAGCTTTGCTCTGCTTTAAGCATAGCTTTTCAATTTAACTTAAACCTCTTCTTAAGAGGCATAAACAGACCAAAAAAGCCACTCTGACATTGGATTAAGACTGATCAAAACCTTTTGCATATAGACCAGGCCATATCCGAAGCTCTTTTGAGAGAAACTGTGTAAGCTTATACCACGTTCTTTGGGCAAGTATAAGCTTGCCTTTGTCCACTTCCAGACTAAGAAGAAACTATCTGACCATATTATGCGATGTTTAGCCCAAGCTAATAAGCCTCGCTGAGGCCCAGCGCTTAACTGGTTGTAAGTGTGAAAGCAGATACATGTCTTTTTGTTATTCCACTCGGAGTAGACACAATGAATTAATGTTGTTCACAGTATAAAAAGTAGACATAACTGAAATATCTTTAATTGTATCATAGGCTGCTATAACAGTCCTTTACATGTTCTTCAAAGGAACATCATCAGACCAGACCACTCTTTCAGTTATGACAGAAGATCCTTATGTCTAGCAGTAATTTATAGCTACAGCTCTTCGGATGTTGACCTACTAGAAATCATGGACAGAAAGCCACTACATACAAGTACAGGACTCTATAGTGTACCTGAGTTGAGCTCTGTGCACGTGGTATGCTTCTGGCTTCTTGGATTTGCTATGCTCAAGCGCATCTAGTAAGTCTGGCATCAAATACGACAGATCTGATGCTTTTGAAGTAGCTAATGTTGTAATTCATGCTGCACAGAGCTGCTTCTGGGATGCTGGCAACTTTGGGTAACTGAGTGAAAAGTACCAGCTCTGACTTCTGCCCACTCTTACGTTGCTCAAGTGTAAATGACTATATAAACATATAAAGAGTTATACATATATAAAGGAGAACTTTATTTATATATATACAT
>WAAD01021354.1:30978-54108 GCA_013389945.1 Fregata magnificens | reverse complement strand
ACGTGAAAATCAGCTAAGTGATGAATATTGCAATGGTATGCATTCTCTGTTCCACCTTTCTATGCTTTGCTTATCCCCATGATGTCTGACTTTGACTTCAAGACTGCTACTTTTGTATTTTGGAACAAAATTCGCAAGCAGAACTTAGCTTTCAGTGTCATCGTATTGTTTTACCAAAATGGTAGATGTTACAAAATCAGCTGGTAAGGGTTAATTACAGGAATCTATGTGAGAGACTACTGTGATTTTATATTCAATGTTAGTGGAAGTGTATGCTTTAACCAATTGGAAAATTGTCTGCTGTCAAGATTTGCTGCAGGCTGCATTTTTGCTTTAAGCCAAGCAGCACACACATGTGCCTGTAAAACCACAACTCCCTTTACAGTTTCTTCTGCCACTCAACTCTTCCAGCCAAAATAGGGAAGAATGGTATCTGATACAGCAATATTTATAATCAGCATGTAGGTAACTTCTCCCACATCTAAAGTCTTCTCTGTGGGCCAACCAAAAAGGCCTCAGAATGATTCTGGGCAGTTATTTCAATACTTGACATTGCAGTAGTTAGAATGAAATTCCTGTTTTACTGCAAGTAACAGAACAATTTATTTGGGGAAATTATCATTACACTTGGAAATATTTAGTGTACTGCCCAAAGGAAGAAAAGATTTTGAAATGAAAAATTGATAGTTAAAGTCTCTGTGCTGGGTATCTTCGTGATGAAAGTAATTAGAGTTTTCGGCAAAGAAGTATGTGTTCTCATCATTTCTCATTTTACCTTGCAAATCAAACTTACAAGGAAAAAAATTGAAATTTTTGAAATTTGAAAAAAATATTTAGTTTAATCTAACAACAGGAAATTGGTGCCTTAAAGTTCAGACCTAGCTCCCAGTCAAACGCTAGCGTGTGTGATGTGCACTTAATCCCTGAATGGCTACATAAACCTTAAGGTAGAGTTCCCTGTTTCTTGTTTGTGTTGACTTGCTTGCTGTGACTCCCTCTTTGGTTTGTGTAGGCTAATTATGTCTTTTATCCTGGTACTAGTAGAATAAATTCTTGGAAAAGTTTAACCTATTTTTATTCATGATGCAATGCACAAGCAGTATACCGTAATAGTGCTGCAACTTATTTCAAGGAGGAGGTTGTTAAAGCAGAAACACAGAACTCTAATAATGGTAAACAAAAGCAAAGAGGAACTGGAACAATAAATCTTATGCAAAAGACAGCTCTTCAAGCTACTTTCCATATTCGTGTTATTCTGCTTATTGCTATTCAGAAAATCTGCCTTGTTCCCTTTAGAAAACATCATCTGGGATGGTGTTTTTTCATGAGTTGTGTACTGCATTAGCTTTTACAGGTTAGAACGCATTATACAATATACTTTGACGTGGTTAAAATATGTTACGGAGTGTCAGATTGTGCATTATGCCACTCTGATATTGAGATGTTGTGCTGGTTTTGGGTTTTTTGCCTCTGCCAGCCATTATCATTTTGTGCATGTGGAATACACAAATGTTTTATACAAGGCATGTTTTATTCATTTATAAACACCCAGATTTACTTCAGAGTTTGCAGCGAAGGACCCTGCAAATAGGGACTCAGACAACAAACAGTTGGACTTGCAGCAAAGATAGATACCTACTGCGGTCTCTGTGATAGGGGTGATACAGGGAGTCCACGTGTGATCAAAAGTGGATGACTACCAAATAGGTCAGCCAGGGGATACCCTGGTTTACATCATGCAGTGATGACTCCTTTCCCTTTCAGTCCAAATAAGCACTAAGGGTAAGTTTTGCTAAAGTTACTTAGAAGCTTAAGACCTATAATCGAAGTTAACTTTTAGACCTGAACTATGAGTTAGGCTTCTTCATCACAAAGACAAATTGGAAAGATGCAACAGGGACTTTGGCAAGGACTCTTGCATTTCCAGATTGGGAACAAAGTGCTTCTTGTTGGCTTTGGTAATACTTGTGCATCAGGGAAGACAACATGGTGCAATCTTCTTCAGGTCTGAATGCTCATAAAAAGCACGTGCTACAATTTACACTCGGAGAACTGGTTTGCGATTGCCACTGATTTTATGTAGCAGAATAACCCGTGGGGATAAGTTTATTTTTAAAAGCCATACAGATGCAGAAGCAGGGTAAAAGTTAGCCTGACCGCTTGGATTATGGAACCTTTGTAGCATTCTTCTGAACTGTATACAGGCACAAGAAGTTCACTGGTCACTGAAAGCTGTGTATGTATTGTCTGGTCACCTTTTCTGGTTAAAATTGCTTTGTCTTTTGTCATAGGATTATTTCTTGGGCAACATACGGAGATAACTAGAGTGCATGTCATTGGACTGAAAGCTAAAATTAGTTTATCAAATAATTGTACTTTGTAATCAGCAAATTTTTTTTGTTTTAGGAATGAATCCATTGCAGTTTTCTGCTTCGATGACCATCTGAATATTTTTGCTGTTATTTTTTAGATCGCAACGTTTAAATTTTGATGTATCATCTCCAAATGGAATTCTTCTCTTCAGAGAAGCTAGTAAAATGATTTGTATGTATGGTAGGTATTAATTAACGTTTCCTCTGCAGTGTAGTTCTTTGCCTGTCTTGTGATATAAAAAAATCCTGTTAGTTCATATTCCTGAGCACTGATGGATTTGCGGCATACGTAGCAGGACTGTAATGTGCTACAGCTAGTATCATCCCTTTGTAAAGTGCAGAGCTTACATGGCAGACCTTTGGAGTTCATTTACTTTCATAGATCAGGGTTCGTTCATGTAGCGTTGTTGCTTGTATCGCTTTTTTAACTTGAATGCCTGTCTTCCAGCAACTGTAAATGTATTTCAGCGAAGATACAAATACTCATGAGGTGTTTGATCTAGACTACTGATTGATAGGTGTGGGTTGATTTTATGTATTCAAATTATATTCCAGCAGTTGCAAAACATAATAGGACCATAACAGCTTTACCCTGGAGCGCTGTTAAAAGTGTTTATAATAAGTTGCTCCATTTTACTACTCCCACTCATGCATGCAACTGCAACAGGTCTTTAACACCAGCAGTTTGTATTACAGTGCAACTAACTTTGTAGCTTGCAGTTTTGCTTTCTAAATATTTTGAAAGGAACATTACCAAGTTTTTGCAGAGCAACCTCATTTGTAGTTTGTGTAAATAGGAAGAGCCATAAATGTCCTGTTACTTTTAAAGAAAGAAAATTGGTGCATGAAATTTGCTTTTACTGCATTCAGGTTGTTTTTTGGGTCTGAAAACTGTGTGTTACATGACTGACTGTATGAAAAAAAATCAAATGTAATTTTGCATTTATCTGTAGGGCATGGAAATAGTATATGCAGAATGCATAAAGCATTTACTTACGACAGAAAAAATTACACCCAAGTAACTCTCACTCCTTGCAAAATCATTTTTCTGTTTCTTTTTCAAAAATACCATGTAGTAAGCAAGCACCTTTTTTTGGTGATGTTTTTAAGTAAATTTGTTAGCACGATTAAGCAAAGTAAAAATAAGGTTTTCCATGTATGAAAAGATAAAAGGTAAACTTTTAAATTTTACTACTCAATTTCTGTTAGCCTTTGTACTTAATTGCTGTGAGCTTTCTTTTGATGATTTTAAAAAAAAAAAAAATCAAGTGTAGTCATGATAATGATGCTTCAACCCTTCTCATCTTGTGGTACCTGATCCCATTGCAGTTATAGTTCCCTTTTTAAATTTTTTTTTTCCAATCAGCCTTTACCATCCTTTCTGCACTTACAAAAAACACACCGTATTGTTGGGCATCCATTCATCTCGGTTGTTGGCATCAAGATTCTAAACCTTGCTGAGTAAACCACACTAGTTGGTTTCGACCTGCTTCATTCCTAATTTATGCCTAAAAAACACTTTGTAAAGAAACCTTTTGCTTTCAGTTGCAGCTTTTATGGTGTGTATGTGAAGTTCATAAAATTCTGAGCCCTAAAGTATTGGTAGTTCTTGCACATAAGGACCAGACAACATTTTTCTGGCTCATGCTAGAATTTAATTATGCAACGTAAAAGGAAATTTCAGGACAGTGCAGATGTAAGATTTAAAACTAAGCAGTGGAGCCACAGAGCCTGTTGAAGCCTGTGCCCAAACGCTTGTTGCCTTCTTTGATAAATTATGTGAAAGATACTTAGGGATGTGTGGCATCTATCTGGAGATGTGTGCTATAGAAAGAAGTGAAACGACCATAAGAGCTTTCTCTCACGCTTTTCTTTTGTGTCTTTCATAACTGTTTTCCTGTGGAAGGATGACATTTTACTCAACACGGGGTTAAAAGGAGAACTGTTCTTAATGTCCTCCAAAAGAAAAATTTAAAATCACCTATCAACTAAAAATGAAGGAAAGACATAGATGTGGGAGAAAGTCTCCACTCAATATATGCATATATTTGGGTTTTTTTTCATTTTGCTTTTAAAACACATCCATATTATCATCAGTGTCTGAAAGGGTCCCATCAGTGATCTTTCCACTACTTAGGTGTGACATTTAGAGGAATTGTTGAGGCTTTCTTTTCTGTGAGTGATTGCCAATATTTATTCCGGGACTGGACTCACTGCAAAGTCAACATGAAAGACCTCCCAGTGCGGTGGGATGAATTGGCCACTTAGAGCAGGGATTTCAAATAATCCAGCTGGCTCTGCGCTGGCACAGATGGGCAGCACTGGTCTGACCATCACCGTGGCTCAGCTGTGGGCACTGTAATAAACATCCTAGATTAGTACTATTTCAGACTGCTACAGCTATTGCTGAAGTGGTCACTGGCTTACAGTCTGGGAAGGTTTTACTGCCCACTGTAAGTATTTCCAGATACTACAATTAATCAGCTTTGAATAATTGCTGTTAACATTTTTAGCTTTTATTGCCAATTACTAGTTTATGAGATTTCCATTCCAGTGTACAGAAAGATATAACTCTTCTGGAAATGTGTTGTAAGGATTCATTACTTTAGTTATGTATGATCTTTTGACCGTACAAATTCCTATAAAAATGTTGATATTAAGGGATTTTGCATTAATTTCAAATGCCTTCCTGAAAATCTTAATACCTAAATCACGCTTTTAAGGAAAACTTCAATCCATAATGCTCTATGACTTTTTTTTTTTAAGTGTATTTGTCTTTTAAGCATCTGTAATCTTGGCAGACATCTGGGGAAAAATAAACAAGTAAACCGAGTGATGATCATAAAATTCACTTCAGTGTTCTTGAGCAATGTTTCCAGCCTCACATTCTGAAAAATTGTGTGATTCAGTTAAAAGAATGAATACGTACATGCCTTCTAATCCTTGGGTTCAGCTTCCAAGTTTTCTGCTGTACCGTTACTGCAAGTAATGTAAAATTTTGAAAATAGTTGAGATTCTCACATTCAGCATGATTTTATGGCTGAAGCATTGGAGGAAAAAAACAGAAGACACACGGTAAATGTCAAGAGATGACAACAGGCAGTATATGCTCATTTATCTTACCAAGTCAGCCAAACCTCTTGTACATGCCGGCAGCTCATAGTGAGCTCCTCAAAGTTGATCAAAAAGACACCTGAAACTCAAGATAGATTTGACTGAAATCTGTACTATAATAATTGCCTTTTTAAACTAAGAGAAACACAAAGTGATGACATGAGACAGAGGGGAAAAAATAGACACAAACATCTTTCTTTCATCGCACTGTCCTTGTGGGAAGATCCTTCCTTTCAGTCTCGGTTTCAGTTAATCTATTGACCGAGTGGGTTGCCATAAACTCTGCCCAACCCCGTCTCATCCTTGAGAAGTTCTTCTTTCCATCACCTGGAGACCTGGCTGTGATTGCTCCTCTTGGCAATCCTTATCTGAACACCAGGCTTCCAACTCTGCTTGTTACCTCTCACCTCTCCTCCTTGCCATGGCCTAGACAGTGAGAGTTTCCTTCCCATAGCTCAGCAGCTCTCCAGGGAAAGACTTGGTGTAGCCTCCCCTGGTTGCTCCTCTTCTAAGAAAAAGTCTTAACATGCAAACAATAAATGAAAATGTGGCTTAATTGTATTATACTTCCATTGCTAAGTGAAATTTAAATTTGTTTTAGAACAGGATTTTTCCTTCTTCTCTCTCACATGTAATGATATACATAAAATGCTAGTAAAAGTATTATTTTCAGAAATTTCACCTGCACCAAATTAAACACGAAAATATCCAATTATGGCTTAGGTCCACTGGGAGTGTTCTTGCTGTATGAACCTATAGGTACATAAAAATGTGATCTGAAATACGTCTCTGTCCTGTCACCACTTAGACAAGGAATTAGTAACTGGAGCGAGGTGGCATCAGGTGATTCTTCTCACCGACGCCAGGGCACAGCGCACTGGTGATTATTGGCATAATGTTGCTTTTTTCCTAAGTCTGGGCTACACTGATCAAGGCAGTTTTGGGTAACACACAGATGCTTTGCAAATATGTCCGCCTTCTAGAAGTTATATGTGGATTTGTTTTGTGTAAACCCTGTACTGTTGTTTACATGGGAATAACTTTGAAGCAAACATTTGGTAACCAAGCGTGTCGCTTTCTTTCCATCTTAAATTTTGCCAAAGTTTGTGATGTTCATTCATGTCTGAATGGTACCTCCACTTACTATCTATGTGTTCTGTAAGGTCTGTGCTTGGGCTAAAAATAAAAAAGGGAAGAGAAGGGTAGAACTGTGTTTCTGGGGTGTGAGTGTATGTGAATGCTTGTGAGGATGGATGCTGAAATGTCTTTAATTCTAGACTAAAGCATATACTCTTTTCTCCTCTGGACTGGTATATAGTGATTTTACATGTTTAAGTGCAAAGCAGAAAAAAATCCAAAATGCCTATTTTTAAGATAGGCTAAGATGTCACTGAATAAAATTTAAAATATTAATTATTTTTTTTTTTTTTTAAATTGGCACCTCAGCGAGTGCTTATTTCTGCTTAACAGATCCAGCTGTGCGATTAGGGTAGTACTAGTGTGTCTTGTCCTTCTGCTCATTTATCACTGATACTGATACAGTGCTGAAGACAATTCTAAGATGTCCTTACAAATGCTATATGTTCAAAAGATGTAAAGCCTGGCACAGGATGCAAAAAGCACTTAGCTAGTCAATTATCCTTGATAGGACTCTGCAGCTGCTTGGCAAGGGGTGTTGTGCCTTGTCCATTATGGCTAGAGCCAGTCTGACTGAGTGATAGAGTGATTTAAAATAAACAACTGAGAGGAGAAAATTGAAAGGCGTTGGAATGGTATAGTCAGCCATTCTTCATCCCCAATATATTTCACTTTTAATTCTGTATGTACAAGTCTCCTTACTATGTGTTTTTGAACTCCCAGTTGGATAGGAATAATGTTTCAGTGCATCTTGGGACCATCTATTTTTGTTTTGTGGTTTCTTTACATTTTAGTAAACCTCTTCCCTTTCATTATGGGAGACTGACATAAAAATAATATTTTCAATATGCTGTTTTTATTTATCTACATTCTGTCATGATATACTTTGATGTAAGTTTTTAATTTTGCTTCAGCTTTCAGCTGTTGTAGCAGTTACTGCTCAAGGTCAGCGATGAGGTTAGCCACAGTAGCACAAAACAATTTCCTGTTCTCACAGCCCAGGTAGCATTTGGATGTGGATTAAATTTTACCACATTTTCCAGTAGCCAGACACAATTATTTCTAATGAGCTTTAAATTGCTTCTAGAACATGTATTTCAAAACTTAGTGTGGTAATCCATTCAGTGCCAGCAACTTCATGAGATAACAGTTCTTCTTCAAAATTTTGGTTAAAGTGATTCTTGCTGTAGAACAGGTATTTTTAATCAGCATCTTAGCTTAAAAGTGGAGTGCTCCCTGGTCTCGGTTGCCGATTGTCTGCTCTCCTCTCTTTTGTGATAGCGGTTCCAGAATATATTGCTCTTCATTACTGACTCAGATTTCATAATCAGTTTCTTTTGGCAAATTTATCTTGGCACTATGCATGCTCATTGTGCTGATTTGAGAGGTTTTATGCATGTTTTGTTGTTGTGGAAGCTTTAAAAAATCAGGTTTTGAAGCTCACTCTCATCTTTATGATTCATGTTTTCCTTTCATTTTCTATATATGGCCACTTCTTTATACTGCCCTAGCATTCTGAATGCCTGGAAAGCATACATTCAAAACCATCTTTATGGGGCAGTGGTGAATAATAAAAACAGGAGAGGGGAAAAGGCAAAAAACACTTTTTCTCTATAAATGTGATAAATTTTCACCACCTTTGTTTAATCTCACCAAAGTCTTTTTTTATCTTCATCTAATTCACGCATGTTAAAACATGATTTAGTTGTATTATTATACATAGCGCTTATTGGACTGAAATCTAGAACAAGCCCTGCTTAAATGAAACTCAGCCATAAAGTAATCATTTTTGTATTATAGCTTCTACTGTAAAAGCAATTAAGGAGGAGAACTGAAAGGGAAGCTGCCTGTCCTGACATGCTCCTGCATCTAGGAGGGAGTGAGGGAATGAGCTGTGCAAAGAGCTCTGGTGCATATTGCCTGTGGGATTCTGAGGCATGGCGATGTTATCTTTGGTCAGAGCATCCCAGTTTGTTTTTTTGCTGGCTTTGTATTCCCCCTCTGCATACTTGCACTTTTTTCTTCCAGCTCCTTTGTTTATGTACTAAGTAGTCTTTCGGTAATGAAATGCTTAAATTGTCAGCCAAATTCAAGCCCTTGTTTCCTATCTAGCAGTTTCGCCCAATACCTTTAAGAGTCCTTTTCTCATTCCTGTCAGAATTTTGTATCACCTCTGAGGCTCAGAGAGTTTATAATTTTTGTAAGTGACGTTGCTGTCAAATGCAGGGCAAAAAGTTGTATTAAAGGAAATTATTGAGAATTTTGGAAGTCAGTATATTTTAAGATTGTGTGATACAATTTCTCCCACATTAAGAAGAAATTGGTGCAAGTTGGATTTTTTTCATTTGATTTTTAACTCAGTAGTAACACTGAAACTTCACTGATTAGTCTCTACAGAGTTTTCATTTTGACAGGAGCTATGAATTTCAAACACAATTTTTAAATTCAGCATGTCAAAGGTCACTTTTATGTTGATTTAATTTCTTTAAATTGTTTCTTTTAACAATAGGAGTTTATAAAATTGTATTTTGGTCCTCTACTACAGGGATTATAAATGTACGCATATCCTCAGTAGCTGAGGAGTTGTTCTTGACCTGATTCCAAATACCTCTGTAAATTAGTTTATGTTCAATAGTATCCATGGTGTGTAAAAATATTCCCCTGAAGCTCCTGCTAAATGTTACAAGTAGATCATTCTTTTTTTATCTACTCAGGCATAGCACTGTACTTCATATTTTTTTTCAATAACTAATGCTAAAACACTAGTCTTTGTTCTAGCACTGCTTCCCTTGAATCATAGGCTCATGGCTTGGGGCATTGGTAACAGGCACCGCGTGGTCTTTCACCTCTGCTGCTAATTTGAAATCAGCTGTTCCCACTCGTAGGGCCTTTTAAAATGAGTCCATGAACACAGAACAGTTCTCTGTGGACTCTGTCCGCTTGCAAAAAGCAGCTTTTAATCTTGCACTAGGCCCAAATTCTTCTCAGTGTTTTCATTAGAAGGGATAGGCACCGAATGCCTCTTCTGCCGTGCCTGCCCGGGTGAGGCAGTGTGAGGGAGCGGGGGTTGTGCCTTCCTACACTGAATGCTTTATGCTGATCAATGGATTTAAAGTTCTCATTATAGGGTGATTTTCTGTGTGTGAAGTAATAAAAATGATAGAAGATCAGCACTAGTGGATACCTCCTAGAATTCATGTTCCCAGGCTAAGGGATTCCTAGGGTTTTTCCAACTTCTTTCCTCATCATCCGTTTTTTCCATTGACTTCCAATTAATTTCCATATTAAGTACATAATTGCCTTGTTGACAACTACTAAGCTCTTTCCATCTGTTGTTGCATATTACACCGAGTACTTTGAGGACCTAGGATTGCACGATGTCGTGCTTGGAGAGCTCCGCTGTAAACTCAAGGCTGTTACTTTCTTGGATCCAGAACTTTGTCTTTGCTTATTTCTGAAGCCAGATATATATTTCTGTTATTAAAGTAGAGATTTTCTACAGAGAATTTAACGGTGGAGAAGACCAGATAAGGTTAGCTTACCACACACTTACCTTTCTGTCTTGTTTTTGCCCAAAGAATTGTACACTGTTTACGTAGTGCCTTTCAAAAATAGTGTGTGCCTTCCCACTTTATCTCACAGACAGAATTTTGTATTTCATTTTATTTTTTTCACAGAATTTGAAATTCACCGATCTTCTTAGTAACTAGACTAGGTCTTGTCAAAAAGATGAATGCTAATGAAGATGACCTGGCTGGGGTATCTTAAATGCGGCACTGTAGGAAGCTAAATGGAGTTTAATTTTATGTAAATGTAATTTCTCAGTAATGTAAAGTATTACAATAAATGAATATCCAGATACACTAGCAGACATTCTTCTTCTTCTGCTATGTTTCACTTTTCAAAGAGGATCTTTTGGATAGCGGTCATTTTTAGTATAACAGAGATTTAACACCTTTTGGAATTAATTTCTATGCAGTAGCAGTCCCTGGAATTGTACCCGCTTCCCCAGTTACATTGTGTTCATGACTACAGCATTTGGGGTAGTAGAGGTGCTCATGTGACCATTTACAGTGTCAAAAACATTCTGTATTTTCATTCTTTAAAATTATTTTTTTTTATATTAAGAGGGCTTGATTTTGATTGTAAGTGACCATCTTTCCTAGCTAAATGTTTGATTCTCCCTTCAGTAATTCTAGTGATGCCATTCCAGCTTCTTACAGACCCCAGTTACTTCTTCTAAGCAATCCCTGATCGTACTCGCAGTCTTTTTTTGTAAATCTGCTTTTCCTTTACGACCTGACGGATAAAATGCCTTGTACTTGCTAGAAGTGGTGAACAACAGTAATGTTTTAAACAGCAACTTATGCCTTTCCCTCTTTGCATCAAATGATACCAAATGGGTGACACTTTGATGCATTGGGTGTTTTCCCCCTCATTTTTCTAAGTATATGATGTAAATTCCTCATTGTCAGTAATCAATAGCATTAAGAGAAAGAATTGAAGTAAGGCAGGGATATGATTTGCAGGTGGAAATTTGCATAGGTAGAAAGGAGAGCTGTGTAGAGGTAGACCCAGGTTAATATTAAGCCTCAATATGTATTAAACAATACTATGCAATCTATGAGATCTGTGTCATCTCAGGCAAGTTTTCAGGGGCATTTTTTAATTGCCTATTATAAAAGCAAAACTGAGTTGTCATAACTACCTCTCTCAACTGGCAGTGTTTGGAATTGTGAGTAGTTAATGTCCAGTTTGCTCATTGATCCAAGTTGTCACCATAGGCATGACAACTAGGTTAGACACTGAAAGCAAACGAGCCGAGCATCTGATCTGTAGACTATTGTGCTTTTATTTGTAGGAATGCTTTTAAAAATGTACAGCTTTGTGTTATTTTCCTCTAGTTAAAATTACCAAGAATGATGAGCAGTTACAGAGTGAAGACCTGGCACTTGGTTTTTGTGCAGGCCAAGCTTGCCAAGGTCAGCATCAGATGAGGTCAACCCAGTAAGGCTACTTCATGGTGGAACTGAAGTACTTAATCTTTGCTGTGTTCATTCTACTGTTTTAGCTCACTTTCATTAATTACTTCAGGTTAAAAAAAAATTTGTCATGAAGACAGACTAACTCTGGGGTGCTGTGAAGATGAGCATTAAATTATTACAAGATACTTAGAAAACTTGGTAATGAAGCCTTGTGAATAATTACATTTTGCAGCGGGATCTACTGCGCTGCTGCACAGTGGATCCAAAAGTCACTATTGCCTGTTAATAGCAACAGCAAATATTTACAGTTAGCTGTTATTTTTACATTATAAACATGGATTTTAATTAAAAAGTCACTCCCATCTGTGACTGGTAAAATAGAGGCTTTTGTAATGGGCATATTTGTTTTCTGAGGGATCTGTTTAGTGTGTGTATACATCAGCAACCATCCCAAGAGACCGTCATGGTAATGGATCAAAACCAGGCTTTGCTGCAGCATGAGAAACTATAAAACCACATGTTGCAACTCTCTTCAGATTGAGGAATTCACGCTGATAGACCCAGTCATGGTCTGGCTGTACATCAATGACGGGAATTCCGTAGCTTATATGTTAAATTTTGCATACTAATTCCTTGGTGGCTTTTAAGTTCTGCTCATGCTTAGTTAACAGATCTTTTACATCAAATGCAGAAACAATTTTTCTTCCAAATAGTAATGAAAATTAAGACAAAAAATAAGTTGAGATAGTGCCATCAAAATATTTTAGATTTGCAGCTGCTTATATAAGTTTCTTTCTTTCTTTCTTTTTATGAAAACAGGTAATCAGATCCTCTCTCTTGGGACTTTGTCAAAAGATCAGGTTTATCCGTTGAAACTCAAGGGCATTTCCATCTGTTACTCTGCACTCAAATCTGCCCTATGTGGAAATTATGTCAGCTTTGGCGTCTTCAAGTTGTACGGGGACAACCACTTTGACAATGTACTTCAGGCCTTTGTCAAAATGCTGCTTTCAGTATCCCACAGTGACTTGCTAGTAAGCAATTACTCATCTTGGGAGTCTTTACGTGAAATATGAAATAACACCACCACAGGCTTTGTATTGTTATAATGAGACAGAGGGATCTAGAACAGCTCAAATGCAGTTTTCAGTTCAACTACTTGAATTTATTTATATAGTAACATTTGAAATACAGGTATGATGGACCTGCCCTGTGAAACGGGAGCGTTTCTAGAATTTTCATTAGGCTTGTCATGAAAGAGAGAAATGCAAAATTTTGTTCCTTTCCGTACTTGCAAACCCATTTAGGTTGGTGCATGCACTGTAAAACATCCTCACGTATTCAGCCACTGTGCAATTAGTTTCAATCTGTAAATTGTCACTGCGTATTCCCCATAAAATTTAAAACTTTAAAATTAAAGTACACCATGTTCCCACTTCTCTGTGGGAAGACAGCAGATCTTGCGCAAAATTTGAACTGTGACATTTTCTTCGTGACACCTTAGTTCAGAACTGTCGTTTTCTTGCAGGAAGGGACAAATTTGGGATAGTTAAAAATGGTTAATACCCAGGTTTATGCTTGCCACATAAAGAAAGTCCTTGGAACTGAAAAGTTGCTCTCAATTAAAATCGGCGTATTGGTTGTATATTTGGTGTGCATATTTGGCACATTCCTAGCCATCCAACAATAAATGCTCTAAATAAGAGTCCTTAAGAGTAAGATGCTGATTGGGCCAATGGGTTCAAGCAAGTGCCTTTGCCTGCGCAGAGCCTGTTACAGGACCTCACTTAAGCACAAAAAAAAGTCCCTCTCTTGAGATGACACGGGGAAATCTGTGATAAATCTTAATAGGATTTCCTGCAGAAGGTAAGATACGGGACGTAATTCTGTCAAACTGACACCCTGGACAGAACGCTATACTGTTTTTACTAGACTGATAGCTGTGTTGATTGTCAAAGCATGATAGCGTTCTTGTCTTATCCCGAGCTTATTTTAAACTAATGGCAGGTTTATATCCTATGGTAAATTTGAAAAGTTGAAATCTACTGAAGACAAGAAAATATTTTGTCTCTGTAAATATTATGATTTATTGGCTAAATTAGAATTCATCACATCATAAAAACTATAAGATCATTATTCTATCACCTGTTAATGTTGTTAGTATTAGTCAATGGTAATATCTATATTTTCTGTGAATGTGTACTCTTTTTTTCAGCAATATCGAAAACTAAGCCAGTCTTATTACCCGCTTTTGGAGTGTCTGACCCAAGATCATATGAGTTTCATTACCAGTTTAGAACCTCGCGTCCTAATCTATATTCTTACCTCAATATCTGAAGGACTTACTGCAGTAGGTAAGAATTGCTTACACTCGGCTAAAGAAAGAATTCAAATATTTAGCTATTGAGGATTTTCAAAGCAGCACATTCATTTGTATCTTAAAAAAATTTACATCAGGTGACAGTGGAAGATGCTGGCTTTTGAACATGTTGAGAATGTGACTATTTCAGTTAATGGAAGTAAGTTCTTTTAAACATCTAACCCTTAGGTTTTTACAGATGGTATTTTTAAATTGTCTTTTCTTACAAGCCAGAATTGCTAAAATTATTAATGTGCCTCTACTAGGATTGTACTGAAAATTCATGCATTTGTTATTCAGAAGTAAAATGTATTAATATGTGTACAGGAATCTGTGGGGTTTTGTTTTTATTTGATCAGCATAGCTGTTGTATAAATAATGCTTGTTCTGCGCAGCTGTGATATGATTTGAGAAATTTAAAGGTATCTTTATCCATGGAAAAAAGAAACTAGTTATTCAGTACTTCCTTGAATATACTTTAGAGGAGAATCAGTGCAACAGAAGCATACCTGGAGTAGTGATAAAAATACAGCAATCTGATTGTAGTTCATATCATTCTCTTGCACGGTTNGGAACGTGGAGAAGGAGACTGAGCATCTGGGGGAAGAAAAAATAAATCATGCAGTTACATTCTGATCACCTAGGAATGCCATGCATTTATATAGTTTTTGACTGAGAAGCTGTTCAAAACCTTACAGTAGTATTTATTGATTAGGGTGGTTATTAAGGGGAAAAAAAAAGGAACGTATAACATTAGCGTGTATAGATGTTACTCTATAATAGCGGTGTTTCTCATTACCACCAAGTGTCAGTCAAGCCCCATAGGAATGCATGAATGCACCGAGACTCACAAAGCATTTGCTATGTTAAACACATTCAGCAATTTTTGCTGCAAGAGGGAAACCACTCTTAGAGAGAAAATGGCTATTGAATAGCTAAGCAACAGTAGTAAAGAAGTATTCAGGTCATTTTATTATATAATGCTGAAATCCATCTTCTCCCAGATATTTTGAGTGCTTTGTCAGCTGTAATGATGGTACAGCAGTTTCTGCCTATAGGCTGGTTCTGCTGGGAGTCTGCCTGTTGATTGTTTGCAAATGGATATATTGTACTGAATGTTAGCTTGACGGACAGCTACCAGTTTAGCAAGCCCTGTTCCTGGTCTATGTTATCACTCCACAGTACACCTCTTCCATTTGAGAGACCGGATATATTCATTCTGATAATTCACTAGCATACCAAGTTTACTCTAACCATCTCTTTGAAACCCAATTTGAATTCATGTAAAAGAGAGAGAAGAAAATGTAAAAGCTATATAAGCTTCAGCTTTCATGCGTTATGTTTATTTTCCCCTCTCAAAAAGTGTTGCTCTCTCACTCAAGGCAGGGAGGAGGAGTAAGAAAAGTATGTATTTCCAATTTTAGCGTTAAACTTTTTGCGGTTTAGGTATCTGGGAGTTTAATCATGAAGAATTGTTAATTTTTAGGAACATGGATGTTCTGCTAGAAAACTTCTATTTGGTGGAATTCCTGATATTCTGCTGAGAAAAGTATCAACAAAAATTTTAACAGCTCACTTTTTTTTCACATCTCATAAACCATAGACTTGCTTAGCCAACGCTCTCCTTCAGTTCATCTTAATGTCCTTAAAGTACCTAAGATGAATACAAACATACGAGACTAAAACAAAGCGTGTCAGAATTTTTAACTTCACCTGACTTCACTGAAGGCTTGATGCAGTCCACCAAAAGCTAGTATGCTCACTTTCGTCTTCATTTTTTTTTTCTTTGTTTGCTCTGACTCCTCCAAACTCAAGTAATTTTTCAGTCTTTGAGACTTGCCAAGTCTGTCTGTCTGTCAGTAAGACCTGGCTGTTTCCGTATTGCCCAGAGAGGATGTGGACTCTCCATCCTTGGAGATATTCCCAGATACTGGACAACGTCCTGAGGAACCTGTCTGATGTTGACCCTGTTTTGGGCAGGAGGTTGGACCGGAGGATGGTCCCATTTGGTTTCTGTCACCACCTTTAGGATCCTACTGGTATTTTCCCTACGTTTTCCACTTGTATTCTCTAGCTTTCCAAAACAATTTTTGATTCTGTCCAAATGCCTATGCAGCCTCTAATCCTTGTGACTGTCTCTTGCGTATTAAGAGTAATACTTACTTTCCATGATTAGTCAGCTGAAGAATGCTTCTTTTTTACCTTTCATGTTGAAGTGATAAAGTTATTATTTTTCCTTAGTATCATGTTTCTTAATACTGCAGGTATCAGTAGCTTAGTACTGCGTATTGATGTCAGCCATTAAGTTCCTCATTTGTGTTCAAGAAGTTTTATTTTTGTAGTGAAC
Organism: Fregata magnificens; assembly: GCA_013389945.1. Lineage (NCBI taxonomy): Eukaryota > Metazoa > Chordata > Aves > Suliformes > Fregatidae > Fregata > Fregata magnificens. The sequence goes on along the minus strand of WAAD01021354.1, from coordinate 37,794 downwards.
TTGAATAATTTTCCATACTGTTATAATGACATGTCCAGATGAACTACTCTTTGGTCAGTTTATAGCTCTCAATGTTAATTTATTTATTTGTAATCATCTCAAGAGTTAGTTACCTGTCACTGCGTTTTCTTAGGAGTCATTCTTCTAAATGTTTTATCCCTTTTAAAATTTTGGTATTTGGGACATTACCAATTGTCAGACAGTGAAATACAAGTTTATTTCTTATGTGTTACTTGGTCACATACATCCGTCTGCCCTTGGAAAATGGGTAAGTAGATCCAAACGTTGGCTTTTTCACTGAATTATATCAGTGCCACAGGAACATCTCGGAATAGTAGGGCTCAGGGCTATAAGCCATCTGAGGGGGAATTGTGTTTTAAACTGATTAGAACATACAAGTCATTTTCAGAAATGTTTATAAAAATGAAATAGCTGTCTTTTTTATTTTAAAAATTAAATACCAGGAGATCACTTCTCTTTCACATGAAAAAAGTATCTGACTTTGTTCTCGATTCTCCTTACGTATGTGAAACCTTTGAGACTCTCATTGTTGTCAGCTGTAGGATAAACATTCCCCAAATCCTTATTTCTGAGGAGTGTTCATTCTGTTGCTGAGTAAATACCTTGCTTGATTCCACGCTTTATAAACACTGTGAAAGAATATGTATTCCTTCTGAAGCGCCTAGCTGTAAATCAGCTATAATGGAAGCCCTCATCTAAGCTTTTATTGTGAGGATAAACACTCCAATAGTTCTCTTCTAAAGTGTTTACCTGGCTTTTTCACAGCTGACTCAGTGGATCAGAGCCTTTTAACGTAGTCTGCCTGGCATGTTGTCACTAATCGCTGCAAAGCTTTTCTAATTCTCATATGATTAATAGTATAGTATGCTATTCATTGAGGAAAAAGTAAAACATTTTTTTCTGTCTTGCTGCCTAACTTAGATGTTAAATTGCTAAATCCATTTACTTTCCAGGTTTAGTCTCAAAGGCAAATAATGCCAGCATTGAACTGTAAGCAATTGATGGACAGGGAAAATACCACTTAACTCCCTCTCCTTGCCTTTATGTGAAAAACAAAACAAAATCTTTTAATTTGCAAAGATTCAGTGATGTCATTAAACTGTTGAAAAATAATTCCCCTTCAGCATGCTGTTGTCATATTGCTGAGACCAAAAGGCATCCTCAAGTTGTTCGGGGGTTTTGTTGGCTTTTTCAAAATAATATAACCCATTCTAACATACACGTTCAACTTCCAGTTACTTGAGGTAACGGCTGATTGGAATTGCCTACATAAGGCAAAAACACACAGCTAATAAAAAAGTGCACGTCAAGTTAGCCCCTAAAACATGAAATGAATGCATATTGGCAAAGAAGAAACCAAAAGAGCTAGTTGAATGTGATGGTGACAGGTGCCAGAGTCGTCATCCTTGTCCCCTGCCCACCACCAGCACCTACCTCGCCATCAAGTAAGTCCGGAGAGCTCAGTTTTGTTTGACAACACCACTGAACTGTTACTGGATCCGTGCTGACACACATGGAGCTGGTTTTGGCGTTTTCTGTAACCACAGCCTGCTTGTTTCATGATCCAAATGATTAGTTCACAGGTGATAGAGCTGAGTTGACCAGAAGGGAGAAACATGGTCTGATGTCATTTTTCTTGATTATCCCAAGCTTTTATCTCAGTTCCTTTTATAATTCTATCTTTATTCTGTCATCTCCACCCATTTCTTCTGTCCATAGCCCAGAATTGGTAGCTCCTCGTTGCTCTTGTTTGGTTCTATTTATTTGGTCGGCTGGCTTGTCTCACTAAGATTTAGTGAGAATGCTTTTCTGCTCCAGCACAAGGTTCCACATGCCCAGAAGAGTCATTCAAGGGAGTTTTGCTTGATGTTCCCCGTCTGTTATATCTGTGCAATCAAAAGGAAAAATGAGCACAGGGAAGCATATTTGATATATAGTTATGGGCAAATTTAAGTAGCTCTTAACACTCATATCAGATTCTCATGAGCAAATGATAGCATAGACCTGTCTGCTGTCCTGCTAAAATCACTTACTGTCGAACGTAAAATATCTACTTGTACAGTATCAGCATGTTTAGAACTACTGCTGTTTTGTAAACTGATGATAGTGATTTACTTTGTATTATTCAATTTAAAAAGAAATAGAGTTAAGCACTGGTTTAGAAATACAGCAGAGCCCTCCTATGAAATATGTATTTTCAAATCTCTCACTTGTTGTTATTGATGGTGATTCAATTCCACCATGAATTGCATTTCTAGTTTATATGCAGGACTGTTTTGGTTGAGAACACGATAAGTGCCAGATTCAGCGGTCTTTACTTTGGCAAGACTCACAACTTTGAACTCAGCTTTGTTCCGGCAATGTGTCTTAACGTCCTGCCCTGTTGAATTCAGTCCCAAGAAGCTCACTGGTCCAGTGGAGACAAGGTTGAGATGCTCCAGCTCATTGCTGTGAGCTGTTAGATCGCTCTCAACTCCTGCTGCTAAGTCAGCTGGTTGCTTTGGAAGATCAAGTCTTAGGAGACCACTTGTATCTTCTTTGCCTGTAAATGTTTCTTCAGTGTTTGCTTTGAAACACTTGTAGCAAAATACAATTAGTTTTTAGATGGCGAAGGGTTAATAGCGTCAGCACAGAGCTTAAGGAGTTAAACAGACACAGATCAAAATACTTCAGTGTCTAGAGGGATGTGTTTAAATGAACACTGCAAGGTTGGCAGGCCTCCAAATTAGCATAGTTTAAAGAATTCAAGGTACATTTAATTGGATCCTTCAATCCCTTTTCCCTCAGAATGAGCATTTTAACAGTTTAATTCCTTTTGCAACCCCCACACATCCCTTACTCCAGTGGCCCATCTAAAATAAATACTGTGAACTATAAAAGGCCTAGATGAGTTCTAGCTGAAGTCAGTGGCAACGGGATGGAGTCCTAAAAGCTCTGCTCATTTGGATCTGATGTTTGAAATTGCAGAGAATATCAGTTAGGGCTAAACCTTGCACCCAGCAGGTTAAACCACTGCATGTATATAAGGAGCTTCAGCTGGTGTTGGTATCGGGAGGAACCGGCAGTTGTTTAAACACGTGGCTCTGGCCAGGATTACAGAAGCGGAGCTGGGAGGCAGCACGGTTGTAAATGTCTAAGTCGCAGCCGCTGGTCTTGGGGCCAAGGAGTACCTCGGGTGTCAGGCCAGAAGGAGACAGCAGCTGGGCAGGGGGAAGGGTGCACCACTGTTTTCAAGAGGAAGACGAGAGGAGCGTGCGTGAGAACCAAGGACCAGTACACTGTTATCATCGTGCTGATGCATGGAAGTGAGCAGAATCCTCTTTCACAGCAGTGGCACAGCAGGCAACACCTAGCAACAAAATAACTTACATAAATCAGTCAGACATATTTACTGTGCAAATAGGTTTAAGCTTTTAATCTCCCTTACTTATAGAAACAGTAAGTAAAGCTATGAAGTGGCTTTTGCTTCTGCTTTCCAACAATATCCTCCTTTGCTGTCACGACTTTCAGTTTTGGGGACATTTATGAAGTATTTGGTAGTGACTGCTGTTGTGTTGTTGCCAGCCATATTTAATGTACTTTAACCTACTTGAATTATTAGTTGTTAAGCAAAATGCCTAACTGGCTGTTCTGCGATCACCCTTTTACTACCTTCAATGTCCCTGGTTCGTTGTTTGCCACCTCACATCGATTGTAAGCTGTTAGGGGCAGAGAAACATTGTGAAATACTACTTGAGAAAAACCTGGACAACAGCTCTACTGATTTCACCTTGCCTTTTCAGTAAGCAGATGAAGACAGAATTTTAGTTTCCAGGAATCTGGAGCCTTCTGAACGTGAAACTGAATACCAGTGAAATGTCAGCCCTCATCCTGCACTTCTCAGTACGCAGAGGGGCAGCTGCATTCATACAGTTGTGAATGCAGTTCACTGGAGTTCATAGGATCTTTTTAGTACACGGAGCTATGCAGTTACTCAAAAGCAAAGGTTTAATACCGCTGTTTGTTAATAAAAGCAGTCTTCAAAGCTAGTCAACTCATGTATCAAAAATAGACTTGTCAATGTATCGATTAGCCTAATGTCAAAGAGATTATTAAAGTTGAGCTCTCCAAGTACTGTAAAATGTCATTATTAATTATTCTTTTATGGAAACAATTTCAAAACTGTTTCATTTTTTACACAGATACAATTGTCTCCTCCAGCTGTTGCGCTAGTTTAGACTACATTGTCACCTACCTCTTCAAGCACCTCGCTAAAGAAGGCAAGAAGACTCTAAGATGTAGAGAGATTTCACAGGATGGCCAGAGATTGCTTCATTTCATGCAGCAGAACCCAGAAGTCCTACAGCAGGTGAATTAGCAGCCTTTTCTATGGGGTGTTATTACATTTCTGAGTTTTCCTGATTTGTTTTTTTTTTTCTTTTTTTGTGGTACTGAACGCCAGGGTAGCATTGGCTAGTTAGTAACAGAAGAAACCTCCCTACGCCGGTGTGCAACCCTGAGTAGCTTTGGCCGTGTTCTCATGACAACCAAAGGTTGAAGAAATTTTTTGTTATACTGAAAAGTGCAGATACTGTACTTGGCTGTACAGTATCTTAAAACTTGATGTTTCATTTTTGCTTATAAAAAGAGGTGTGTGAGATCATCAATACATTTCTATAGACAAATGGGAAGGAAAGCTCTCTCAGGTATTTTAGGAGGAGGAAGAACAAATTCTGGCATTGAACCACACACATTTTGGTAATTAAATGTGTAAATTGAATGGCTGTGTGCTATCGAGTTTGAATATTTTATTTTGCAGTAGGTGACTCAGTGGGATTTTTTTCTGTTAAAGGTAAACACAATAGAAATCAAATCTCATGCTTCTGAAAAGGAAGTGGCCGCCGTACCGCTTAGGAGAGATTTCCCCTTCCCAGCTCCGTCAGGTTTATCACAGCCCAAGTGCATCACGGGGAGATCAGGATGTTCATAGCTACCTATCTCCACATTTGCCCTGCCACATTCCCTTCAAATCTCATTAAACTATTTGAAAATGCATATTTACAAGAATCTCTGGATTCCTAATGCAGTTGCAAAGATGCCGTTTCAGGAGATGTGTTTCACAGGTCCGGAGGCTTTTAACGAAAACAGAAGTTATTAACAAAATGCAAATGACTAGTGTGGTCGTCTTTTGTGTTTCCCTAATAGGTATGCTGTCATTTGGAAAACGCCTAGCATACAGTCACCACAGTTATTGTTGTCATTTGTTTACTGTTCTAATTGAAGGTGAAAAGTAACTAATGGTAGCTAATATGTTCCTGGCAGTATATAGCATATTGGGAGAATATTAATGATGTTTATTATTAACATCATTATCAGAATATGATGATTCCCTTGTCGTATCACAGGTTCTTATGTTTTACTTGCCTAATAGGGGTTTCATGGAAGCGAGCAATGAAGTCAGCATTTGGGTATGTCGGATTGCTCGGTATTGTACGGTGCGTGCGAGGGTTTGAACGTAAAGGACAGAAGAGCAGCCTGGGCTCTGGACTTTCCTGCATTTGTGGCGATCTTGATGTAATACTTTGTCTGTTAATACGCAGTAATCTTTCCCTTCACAGCTTATGACTAGGCGGTGATCTGTCTTTATTAACTTCAGATTCTGCGGAATATGTTATATTTATTTTGAATGCAGGCTTTCACATACTCTTTTAAATATTAATGGTTGGTCTCCAGTAGTCAGCATAAATATGATTTGCATTAGCACTAGTCATATCATATTGAGTGCCTCTGATGTCAACTACTCAGCGTACTAATACCTGACATCATCTCCCGAGGTCACTGACAACTTTGACCTTTATTCTCATGCAGAGTTTCTGTAGTCTCAGAAGCTCTTTTGAATTGATTTGAAATTTTGACTCTTCCCTTTATGAGGCAGTAAAATTGATAATTATTCAGATGGGAACTGAGCACTGAGTGAAAAATCAATTCCACCCGCTCTCTGCTGCGTATAAAATTACTTCTGAGTCTGCTGGACTGAACGGATGGCCAAGGTAAAAGCAGCAGGCAGAAATAGTAGAGAGGATTAGCTGGACGAAACTAATAGCCTAAAGGGATGGCTTTTGAGATGAGGGAGTGGGCCGGCTGGGGGTTATTATCAGCAATGATGGGACTCATTGATCATATGTTTACATCAGGTTTCCATTGGGTTATAAATCAGCCCTGAATAGAAACGGAACCCAAGGCCTTGCATTTTACCAGGGGGACGGTGTATTAGATTATTCTCACTTTCACACTCAGATGAAAAGTGAGACATTGATTATTCATCGGCTGGCCATTAAACACGGTTTTATAGATGATTTGACTATCATGGAAGCTAATGAACAAGGTTGCTGCTTCATAACCAGCGGTTTCAGTTTTCAAGGCATCTGTGTCGGTTAAGTAATGCATAACCCTATTAAAAGGAATGGGTTACAAATTGCTTAACAGTGCTGAAAAACTAGACCCTAATGACTAATTGTGCTTTGAGTTTAGAGAGGTTTGTCAGCTCTTTAAACTAAACTGATGCAATGATAACTGCAATTATTTACTAGTTAGAACGCTTCTTCCAAGTTGGATCTCTGGAAGTAGTCGGGTAATTAAAATTTCCAGCAGCACTTGAGGAACAGCCCGCCTCAGGTCGTACCGCTGGCTGTGGAGCGGCACACCGGCGCCGCTCGCCGCTTTCTCTCTCCTCGAGGCGCCGAAGCCGCCCCGGGCTCTCCTCGGGCAGGCTTCCCAGCCCGCCGGGGCGGGCAGCAGCCTCGGGCGAGCGCCGGA
>WAAD01021354.1:903-30806 GCA_013389945.1 Fregata magnificens | reverse complement strand
CTCCCGCCCGGCTGGCCCGCCCGGGAGGGTCGGCGGGCACGTCCCGCTCAGCTGCGCGCCAGGCGCGCTGGTACTTCTCAGCTGTACCTGAAACAGCAACTGAACTGTGTCGTTGCTTTTCTGCTGGTAAGCTGACGGCTGAGCCTCCTTCGCTCTGAAGTGAGGCGATTCAACGTCTGAATGCAGTTCGGTCAATAGGTGTATGGCCGTGACTGGGGCTTTCACCTCCTTTAGCCTCTAGGGTAGCAGAGCTGTGTAATTAAACCCGATTAATTCTTACTTTGTTTGCTTACGTACGTCCCATAGCAGTTCTGGGGTTTTAATAGGTAGGTGTGACTGTACAAAGGCAGGAGCAATAGAAAACATGGAAGCGAAACAACTTCTTGATGTTTAGGAGCAAGTTATAGCATCCTTTTAAAGCGTAACAGTGGCTGTTGGCTTCGGCCCTACTTTTTGCTGTGCCACAGGCTTTGTTCCCCCGGGCGAGCTACTTAGTCTGAGCTTAATCTCCAAACAACTGCTTCGTGATGGTGTCTTACGACTAAACTGAATTAACATGTGTAAAGTAATTTGAGATATATGGGTAGAAAATGGTATTAAGTTTATTACATTCAACTATTACTGTTACATTAAGTTGTGTTATAAGCACTTTAATAAATAATTTCAAAAGGCTCCTATTTTTCTATGCTGTTACTCCGGGATTGTCGGGTGAAGCCGGTGTTTGCTCCACTTTATAAATGAAAGCGTAATTTTTGGTTTTAAGATGCTACCTTTATCTTCTGTTAATGGTTATCTTGCTGAATTGTACACATTAGGCTGCTAGTTCAATTTTGGTATGGTAAAGTACTATTCATGTTAGTTCTTTCCAAAAATCAATCAGTTTTGTAGCATCTTTCACCTGTAGTTCTGACAAATGTTCCTAAGAGCCATGCATGATAGGTAAAGAACTCTGAGGAGTCATCATTGAAATAATTCTGTGCTGGATGTGGAAGGGGATAAACGGTTGGTTGGTTGAATAGCAACAGGATTTCAGTGACATTGCAGTGTTCCTTTCCTGGGCTTTTCTTGGGAGAGGTGGGTTAGGTGTAGGGATAACGAATGAGGGAGGGTATTGCACGGTGATTACGTTCTGTGCGTCGTTTTCAGGAGGATCGTGTGGATAAGAATAAGGAGGGGGTTTTAGTGAGTTTGAATGATGTACCGATGTTTGGATTAATCTGCACAGTGCCGGCGCCAAGACACAGCATGCAGCCAAAGCAATCTCCGACTCGCTGGTGTAGGAGCGGCGGTGAGTGCTGTTTGGCCTGCCCAGAGGTGGAGCGGCACTGCACGCCCCTGCGGCACGGCCAGCCGGGAACCAGAAGGCACATGCCTCCTGGCCAGCGGTCGGGCCGGCTGGCTGCTGGCAGGTACGCTCCTCTTCTCAGCCCAGGTGGGCCCACAGCAGGGGACGGTTCTGGTGAACAGTTGTTTTAGGGTTGGGTGGCTGTAGAACGAGGCTGTGCCTGCGCTGAGCCCTTCTGAGGGTTCAGCATTTCTGGGGGCAATGGGTGGGGAGTGCTGCAGTAAGGGAAAATCGGCAGGCACGTGGGAAGAGCCGTAGGGGAATGTGGTGGAGTACGTGGGCTGGAGAGGGATCTCTAGGAAATGGGTGTTGCAGTAGGTGGATGGGAAGGTACGTGGGTGAGCAAAGAACTTTGAGGGCACGGGTAATGGTGAGTGTGGTAGTGCTGAAAAAGGGAGCAAGGATGGGGTGGGCAGTACTGCGGTAATGGGAGCGTGTGTGGCTTAACGGTGATAGGTAAAACTTCACCAGGCTGCTCACTGGAGCTGAGCGCTTGTGACTTCGAACTGCACCGACTGACGAAGGTGCACTGAACGAAGCGGCATGGCAGCGCTGCGTAGCAAATGTAAAACAGAAAGTAAAGATGCCAGTTGCAATAAAAAATCAAGTGGCGTTACTAAAATAAAAACGTATTATAAATTGCTACTTTTCTTTTTTCCCCTTTTATGTAGTAAGATCAGTGATGTGTTTGTTTTTCAGATAAACCTCAGTGCCGTATACAGCTAGTGTGGAGTTATGCACAGTAATTGAAATAAAAACATGAAGAGGAGGTGTGTTTATAATGCATGCTTCATGGCCCATGTGGAAGCACTTGCATATAAGCACATCACAAAAGGAAATCTGCATTGTACTGACAGAGGTCAGTTGTGCAAGATACTGAGTACCTTGAGCCACATGTGTGAGCATATGCTTCATTTTAAGAGCAAATGAAACCCACAGGTGCGATTGTTCCTATGCTTAAAATTAAATGTGTTTAAAGGCTCAGCTGAATCAGGACCAGAGTGCTCAGCTTTTGCCGGCTTGAGCCTTGAAAGATTTGATACAGCAGTGAGAGGGATTTTCACTGGGACATCTGTTTACAGCCTCTTAGCATGATTTTAAAATGTTATCCAATACTATCATAACTTTCTTTATTAATTGAAAGGGATGGAGATATACCAGCTGTAGCCCAAGCCAGCAGAGACTTGGGTGGCTAAGCAACAGAAAAGGCACCATATTGAGTGAGCCAAAATCCAGTCTCAAAGTCATTTATTTTAACCAGTGACAATACGTTTAGACTCTAGTGTTTCGATTTGATTGATGGTTTAATATCATATATAATTTTTTTAATGAAGGGAACCCATTTAAATATGTTAACATTTGCACTAGTAGTCTCCCATGTACATAACTGCATTTAATCATTACTCTGATTGTTTTTGTGTTGTGTAATTTGTATCAGCAAAATAACTACGTCAAAGCCATCTTGTCTTAATGAAAAATACGGTTACTTCTCTTTTATACGTACTTCTTACTGCACACGTATAAAAGCAGCAGCAGCCTCAGCCTCAAGTATATTGCTAAATGTATAGCTATCACTACATGAGTGCTGTCAATTAAGAAATCAAAAAAATTAATGAGCTTAGTGTCTTCTCTAATTCTGCTTTGTTTAAAGCCGCGTTGTGATTCGTTGTCATGTGAATCAAGTAATTTAATTTCAAGACTTTTAATGTTAAAATACATCATCATTAGTGATGTATCTGAAGATTTCACGCTCTTAATAATGGTGCTAAATCAAATTGGGAATCTCCTCTTAATCATCCAAGCTGTGCTGTAGTTTACGCAAACAGTTTTGGGGATGGAGAGAAGTTTAGTTCCACGAAGTAACAAGTATTGTACAGAATTCATGTATGGAAACAAAAAGCGGCGGTTCGGCTTGCAGCACAAACTGCTAGAGGTGTCAGTGTTGGATGTGCACCCTCAGGCTAGGCAGCTGGTGTATGTATGCTTTTGTTTATCAGTTACTGGTTTATGTAGCCTTTAGGCCAGCACATGAAACAATCGTTCCTACAGGGTCAGCTGCTGGTCAGAAGCAAAGTAAGAAAAGACTTTGCCTTAAAACGCGTCAGCCATAATTTTAGTGCAGCTGGCACCTGCTACTGGTGCACAGCGGGAGGGTTAGAGGTCAAAGAGGCAGTTGTTCTAAACTCAGTGATGGCTTAAAGGGACTTGTAGATTAATCTGCTTTATTAACTTCTGTATATTAGATAACTATTGCAGTGAATGACAGTCCGTCTTTCTGAATAAGTCCCTTCACCTCTTTCTCTTTTAAATTGGCTTTTGAGTAATGAATATTAAATAGAATACATTTCAGGGTAATTAAATGAAAACATTAGGATGATGTTGTTTTACAATCATATCTATAAGTTTCTTGTATATTTATCTTGCGTTATTACTGTTCGTTGCTTTTTGCTAGCAGAACAAAAAGCATAAATGTTTCAATTAAAGAAGAACTGGCTGTATTTCTCAATAACCTCGTGTCTTCTGTGCTGCATAAATATTTTCAAAAAGCAAATAAGTTTAAGGAGAAGTATAAAAATGTTTTATTCCTTGTTTACTCAGTGCAATGTAATACTTTACATTACTTGGAAATGTTTTCGATTTCTGCTGGCCGTGGTTGTTTTATATAAAACACTAAGAGGTGCTGGTTTGGGGAAGGGCAAAAAATATTGCCATTCCGTAGAATCTAACTAGCGATATGAATAGCACCAATAATTTTGTAAAGTTCACATTATAATTCAAAATCCAGTTAGAAGTGGTGCTTGCAGTCTGGAAAGAAAGCAATATCTTTACAAAATGGATAGGGAAAGGTAACAATCCATTCCATGATCTGCTACTGGCAGATTTGCCATGTGAGTAATGAAACTCGCTCTCAGTGAACAAACACCCTCCCCTTCCCCCATTTAAAAAAAAAAAAAAAAAAAATCAAATTTAAAATTCTAGAATAGCAGCGGCTTACAAGGATGCTTAATTGCTGTTGGATATGATAGCAGTGGCCGGTTGAAGCTTATAGCGGATGAGATGACGCTTGTGTAGAGATCCACTGCTTGATGAGGCAATTGCTGCAGCGTTCTGACCTAGTCAGCGTTCATTTTGAGCAAATGGAAAGCTATACGTCAGGTGAAAAGGGCTGTTGCGTTGCCGAAAACTTTCTAATGACTGGCATACGTTAACTACGCGTCCCACTTAACCTTGGCAGACTTCCGATTTTCGGGACTCTGGAATTGAACCTCAAAATCCATATTTTTCCTAGGCTAATAAATGGCTGTTTGTTTGTGACCCTGAGATATATTTGTGTGCTCAGGGTGTCTTCTGAAATCATGAGGTCCAGAAACGTAGTTTGTTGGGGTTTTTTTCCCTCGGTGTTTACTTGTTGGGGGATTTTTACTGAAAATTGAGATTCTTGTGTATTTACATGACTCCAGGAACCTGCGCAGTTTAAAAATAAAATAAAATACATTTTTTTAAAAATCCCAATATCACAACAGATTGATGAGGTTTGGGAAAACTGTTAGTTTATGTCAGCTTAGCTTAGCGTAGTTTAGGTTAGCTTAGTTTAACTGCAGCGAATCCTCCCAGTGCTTTGCTGGGCACGTCAGAGACGAGACAGTTTAGCTATTGAAAGCGCACTACACACAAAGGACTACTACACAACATGGGATTTGGCCTTTCAGTATAACCGTGTTTCTGAATTCATGATTTGTTTCCCTTTTTAAAAAAGAAATAAAAAAAATTAAAAATGAAGTGTGTGCAACCATTCTTTAAAATCTTTTTAGCCTGACAAGTAAAGTAATCTTCCATTGATACTTAAAAGTCCATCTGCAGAAATTCAGGCAGAATGTTAGAGAGACGCAATATCTATTGAAATGTTGAGTGTCAAACTGCCAGGGTAATGTATTTAGTATGAAATATAATATTCAGTGCATTTTGTTTTGATGACTGCATGAAATAGCCTTGTGCTCTTATCCTTTGTTGTTGTTGTGAAAGATGATATTCACTAAGAAGTGTTGGTGACTATTCAGGACACAGTAGCAGTATGCTTATTACCATCTTTATCATCTGTCTTTTATGTTTATTTGCAATAGCTTTGGTTACAGTTCAGTTCATCAGGATAGCAAAAATACTTTTAATTGTTCTACAGAAGAAATTAGAATCAATTTATGAACACTTTGAAAACAGAAGAGGTTTGAAATCTGTTAGGCAATCAGTAATTAATACTTGGATTAGTCTTCTTAAGTTCTGCGCTAGTACGCTGCTCTGTTCCAGTAGAGCAGAGTAGGTCACTTTGCTTTATGGACGATCCTTGAATAGTGGTTGGAGCCAAGCTTCTGCGTTTCTTATGCTCTGATTTCCATCAAGGTGTGGCTTAAAAGCCCCGCCTGCCTCCCTGTCCCTGTTGATTATCTCCGTATCAGTGCTAAACTAAGGTAAATATGGGTAAAATAATTACCCTGGTTCTAATTTTCTCTGTACTACTGGTTACTGTTGCTGTGTGGGGGATGCCTCTGGGTCTGCTGCTGGCAGACATCCACACCGTTTGAGCCTACGCTCAAGCTGCCTGCAAATCCCAGCTGCCTTGTGGCAAGCAACATCAGGGCTCTCGTAAAAGAGATCTACAAATCTCTTGGTGTTGCTGCAAGGCCAGGTGGATTATCTGATGGATGCCAGGCTGGACTTGACTTGCAGGTGAGTGCAGGCTTGAGCCCAGCTTAAGGACTTGCTCCTTGGCGTGTGGGGTTTGCGTCCCTGAGGGTTGCACTGAGCACGCTTCCACTCAGTGTCAACATGAGTCTAGTTCAGATTCAGGGATAAACACACGCTCAGCTTGAGATACCTTGAAGTTCCTTGGACAAAGGATTTAGAGCTGATCTCATGCTCAGTCTTTGCCTCCATATGCAGCTTTTTACATTTTTGGAACATTTCTGTAGATTGAGTTTGAGATTAGCCTCAGATTGGTTTTAGACTAAATGATTTTATTTTTCCAGTAATAGCATTTTCTGGCCTTGTCTTCCCTCCCCGCATGACTGGCATTTTGGAAGGCCTTCCTGTAATAAGAGATTTCAGAAGACTAATGATCCAGCAGGTAAAGAGCCCAATTCCTATGCTGAAATCCTAGTGCAACACTGAAAATCCCCAGCTGCTGTTGTGCATCAACTCCCAGCACTTGATGCAAGGGAAGGCACCAGTGAATTTCTCAGGAGCTGGAGACGAGAAGAGCGACGGCTCGCGTTTGAGGAATGTAAAGATGATGCACGCTGGAAGTCCTAGTGTCAGTTAAGGGGAGGACTGAAAGATTTAGACATAGGACCATTTACGTTCCTGAAGACAGACTTGCTGGAAGGCGGTGGTGTAGGTCAAACTTCTGTCCTCTCCTCCCAAGATGATGAAATAATCTGTAACTCGTCCTTTGGTCAGAGATGCTGGTAGTAGACACCGACTTCATCCTGTGTCACCTCTCAGCTAAGAGTGCTGACTGTGCAAGGAAGGGAGGGGCTCTCACCGTGCGGACTGGAAAAAATGCTTAAGGGTCGTCTTCTGAGATGCAACTAACTGGTTTTACAAAGACCTGAACCTAGCTGCCTCTTCGCATACTGCTAAAAGCAGAGGGGAATGTGGATTAATTTTTTATAAGGTTTTTAAAGAGCTCGGCCTTCTCCTACACCAAAGCAACCTGAAGTTTGTGTTACAAATTATGACAAGTTGTACGTTCCAAAAGTCCCGGTTAATCACGGTTCTGTCATCTTTAAAAACAGCTGTAACGCTGTATAGTCATGGCCACTTGTTTAGAAACGGCTGAATCTTAAATAAACAGCTTAGGTTAATTTAAAATTATACTCTAGTATCTGTAACTGAAAATCTCTGAAAGCTACCAGCGAAAAAATGCAGATTAAGGGTTGATGTCACAATCTTAAATTATTCCAGCCTGAGGTGGAATAATTTGCTGTCTATCAGGGACCACAGATGGATAGGCAAAAAGAAGCTGTGCAGATACACGAGTTTGTAAACATCTGTCAGCTACACCAGATATCCAAATACAAAACCTAGCACTTCAGGCAGCATATGAGTATGTGACATTCAACAGAGGGTTTACATGAAATTCAGCACAGACGGAAGCAAGTCAGCACACCCTGGAAGGTAGTAATTAATGAAATGTATCCCCTCCTCCCTGCAGAAAGAGGAGGTGTTTCATTCATCAGACGTCGTCAGCGTTGCTGCAGTTAACTGTTCCGATTCCAGTATTTAACGTAGCCCACCCTTAGACTAGGCAAAACTGCTCCATCCCGTGAGACTCACTGCTTTACTATAGGTGAGTCTGTAGCAGCTGGCTGGCATCTCTTCTGCATCCCTGATGGATGCCAGCTCACCCAGGAGCATGGTCTCCCTTAGGGTAGATGGACCCATTTCTGATAGGCGAGACTGGACCGAGTATCGTAGTCCTTCGCCTAAAAAAACACAGATGCAACTATAATTTGAAAAGAACACGTTCTGTCATGTTAGAATATGCCCTCAAATTAGAGGGAAGAGATTAAAATTGCTGTTTGAAAATGTGCTAGTGTAGGGCAAAATCTTCCGCTGTGAACAGCTCGTGCGCAGGATGTAGCTGCTGCCCAGCTTCCAGCTGTGTTGCGGTTACTCCCTAGCGTAGCGCCAACACCTGCTTTGTGATCCTGTCGACTGCTTGAAAGGCAGTTCGCTACTGGCTCAAGGTAGGAAACGATGAAAGCAAGCCTTAGTTTTGAAAAATCCGCTTTGCACTGCTGAGCTCTATTATTGTGCTATTAACATATGACAGTTTATTTTAATAGTGAAAAAATAGAAGACTGCAGTGGATCTGGTGTAGTAAATTTAATGGGCTCATTGCAGGTGCTTGTCGTTAGCATGAAGCTGTCATCCTAAGCGTATCCTTTTGAGTATGTGCTCGTGTTTCTCTTTCGGACACAAAGGCAGGTTTGACATAAGTTAGTACACTCTTATTTTATGATTATTTCTGCTGGCTCATGATTTGGACCTACTTCAAGGGAATCTCCCATGCTCAGCCCTTTGGCCGGTTCTAAAGACGTATCCGGGGAAAATGCAAAGCCCCACGCCCTCTGTAACTGTTCCTTTTTCACATCTATAGCCACCCCTTTTCCATCCCTTCTGAACATTGGGAGAAAAGGCCCTCCCAGCAGGACATAACATATAACCAAACCCTGTGAAAGATCCACTTAAATCATATTTCAGTCCATCAGCTGCAGGCGTATACTAGTTCATGGTATGCAGTGTGTCACCCAGATGCCTTGTCCTGACATCAGGATTGGGTTTTTTTCAGCCATTTATACCTTAATTTCTTCATAAAAGGAAACAAAAAGGCCAGACTCAATTGAACTGTTCCAAATTGACACACAAGATTGGGTCCCTCACAGTTTTATTAAGTCTTGATAATTCCTGCAGCTTCTTTCAGCTGCAGCAGTTGAATCACGAAATATTAGTTATTAACGTTTATTTACATATATACGTATTGGAAGTATGTATAAATAGGGTGAAACGCTGTATTCTGTGAACAGAAATCTGGACGAATCTAGCCTATACAGGCTGCAAGAGGTCTGAGGGTAGCTTCGAAGGCTCGGAGCGGAAAGGCCGTTGAAAAGAGCTCTCTGGTTGCGTTAGCCCGGTTTCATGGACTGCCTGTGTTTTCTGCCTGATGTCCTCTTCTCTGTCTCCCGCCCTCCCTCCTTCCACAACTCCTCCCCTCCTCCTGTACATGTGATGAAAATTAGCAACAGGACCGGAGGGAGTTGAGAGGGTGTCCAGAAGGAAAGCTGCTATAATGTAACTCGGCCCATTATTCGGTGCTAGAGGCCGAGGCTGCCCACGTCAGCCGCAGCACCAGCCTTCCGTGCTTCTGCTGCTCCAGAACAACTTGTTTAAAGTTCTTTGTTGGTCTAATGTAACTTCATAATGCAGGGGGACAAGACGCGTGATTCTTGAACTCATACATTGCAAATCTCAACTGATTTGCTGTTTCTGGCAGTTAAATAGGGTTTTTTTGGTTCAGGAGTAATGGGCTGGTTCTCACTTTCATAATAAATAAAGGCTTTAGTTTTCTTATTTCATTTGGAAGTTTTAGCTTTGGACACGGAAAATATCAATCTGAAAGTTAGGCTTTCTAGTAAAATAAATATTTTAAAACAACAGATTAAAATTTAAGATATTTAATAATCTTGGAGGATTTAAATCTTCCTAATAGTAAATTATGATCCATTTATTGATATAGGAAGAATTGATGATGAAAGAACTGAGAACTCCAAAGGACATTTAAATTAGTAATCGCAGCTCCTAAATTAAGAGTGGACTGTCTGAAGCTAGAGCTATAAAAACCTACCAAGTTTCATATGCTAAACAATGGAGATCTGAATCTTTTTCAGATCTGAATGGAAAAAACGAGCGTTCTGACCAGCCAAGTGTTTGGTTAAAAGACGTCTATGTTCCGAGACCATTCTAAATCTTTTGTAAAGGAATACATACTGCTGTCTCTGTTTTAACCTAAACATGCTCTTTATGTTAAAATGTGATTAGTTGCAGCAAAATAAAATATTCATCCCAACATATGGGAGAGAGAAATGAGTTACGGGACCTGCAATGATGCAAGTGCTCTCTATTGATAATGTAGAGCAGCAAAAAAAAAAGCCTTTTCAAGGGAAAGGCGGCTTCTTTTCCAGCTTCCTTTAGAAAAAGTTTTCATAATGAGGGTTTCTTGACCAGCGTGTTCCTCCTCCGCCCAAGAAAGAAAGAGGCTCTGAAGGGAGAGAGGCTCTGAAGAATTAATTTATTGGAAGAACAGTTCTTTATTCTTGCCTGTTTTGTCAATAGTTCCTTTTGTAAAGACCAAATGTGTCAGGAGAAACATTATTGAACCAGATAAAGTGATGCCCTATGTTTAAGATAAGAGAACAGAGGCAAGGTTGCTGTTTTGAACTAAGTAGAAAATAGATTATCTGCTCCCCCACCTCCTTCCTTTTTAACGTGTCTTTCCCCACCCCGAGACCTTGTTTTCTGCCTGACTCAGCGTGAGGATGAGTCTGCCCCACGCCTCAGGCAGCTGCCCCGGCTGCTGGAGTGCCGCTGCACTGCCGTGCGTCTGTGGCAGGATCTGAGAAGTCATTTTCCTGAAACAAAATGTTTCAGTTTCTACCAGGTAGATTACCACCAGGTATTTTCCACCTAGAAAACAAAAAATCCGTGTGTTTGATCAGTTCTGCTTCTGTGCTCTGTGCTTTGTTTTGCCATTGAGTTGTTTTGTGGTCTCCAATTAGATGATGAGATTTTTGGCAAAGGTGGAGCAAGGAGGGTGTACCATACCATGGGTTTCCCTCTGGCACCTGCACGCTACGTACATGCAAGTCCACCTGAACCCCACCAGCTTCTGCTGCTGCCCGGTAAGAGAGACTGCGGGTGTCTAGCAACAGCATGACCAGGATTTGGTGACGGCTGGAAGGAGCTGAGGAAGTTGAGGGGGTGCCCCACGCTCAGTCTGTATCACTGTGGCTTTGCATACAGAGTTTGTTCCTCGGCAGCCCCTCTGTAAAATGTGATGGTGATGCTGATGTATCTCAGTGGCACGCTTTGACGCTAGCTAACATCTGGGAAATGCTCTGCAGATCTCAAAAGAAGTGAAGTAAAAATGCAGACGGTGCTGCTGCTGTTGGCTGCTGAACGCTTGCTCGTGTACCTGGGTCCGGCTGATGGCCTGGGAGTGAGCAGGGTGGCTCTGGGGCAGCGGGGCTGGCCAGGTAACTGCATTCATCTCCTCATTTGTAGATGTTATTGGGCAAGATCTCATCTTCAGAGAATTGTGGTTATCATTTCTGTACATGTTGCCATCATAAATGCAAATATATGTAAATGTGTGTCAGCAAATGAAATATGAAGGAGGCGGCACATTATTTCAGAGCCTCCTTCAGAAGCTTAAAGAGTTGCAGTTCCTTCGTGACCTGAACAACTCAGGGGAGCCACAAAAAGGGGCATATATATGGAGCTGTGTGCCAAGTATCTAGAAATTCTTTCCTGCATGGATTGACCTGTTTCTCCTGATTACAACAGAGATAAATCACTGATCACGTGAGGTCTGAAGGAGGAAGCTGAGGATGTCACTTGTCAATGTAGGAAGAAGCTCTTCTATATTATGTGAAAATAGTAGAGAGGTGGGAGAGGAGAATTAGTGAAACTAAATGAAAGCCTGATACCTCTGCCCAAGAAAGAGTTAGTCCGGTACGTCACCAGTAAATGTGCTGTTTGCTGAGGCAAAGCTTCATTATAAAGTAGCGTCTAGACGGGCTCCGTTGCCTTGCAGATGAATCTATGCAGGCTGCCTCCCTTAGACAAGTTCTTTTGCAGCAGGGGTGGTCTCCTAGCACTTGTTTGTGGGTGGAATCTCTCTTGGAGTGTGTCAGCAGCGCTGTAAAACAACGAAGGATCTGGAATGCAAACAGCTTGCTGTAGGCTTATGCAGAAGTAGCACAGGAAACCAAAGCTACGGAGTAAAACAAAGCAGCTGCAACAGTTGTGAGAGAGAAACGCAGAAAACAGGAAAAGGAAGTTTACGGCTGTTGTCATGGATTTTGGTGCCCTTCATCTTGGTGGAATTAGCCTCAGTAATTGCTGATTGTCTTCTGCCTATGCCAATAATGCATTCCTGACAACCTCCAACGGAGCTCTTGGTATGATAGATAGGTTTGCCCTGATTTTATGTATGCAACTCTTAATGCCAAGCTGTACACCTTGATTTTATTTTTTAATCTTTGCAAGAAGGACGATGTCTAAGACATCTGCAAAGACAACACGATAGGATTCCAAATTGTCCACCTCTGCAAGTAATAAACTTACATAACTTCATGAGAGGCATTAATCACTGTTCCAGAGAGCTCATGGGCAGATGTTACAACCTTGTTCATATTAGTGCAGTGGTACTGCTAGTCCCAGTAGTTCCTTAAATAGAGGCAACTTTGTGTGAAAGCGTTAGCGCTTGGTGGTGCTGTAACTGTCTATAATTGAAAGGAATGGGTTGACCCATGAAGAAAACGGACGTACGCGTGTCCAGGTGCGAGACCTAGCTAACTCTTGAATGCAGTGGTGTTCCTTACATGGCTAATGATTTCTAAAAAGGCTCTCTTTCATTAATCCTTAGAGTCAGAAGTGAAATTAAAAATGTTTGACGGTAGGATCTTGTCAGAGGAAAAGCTTGGAAGCGGGAGGGAGTCTTTCGCTGTTTCCTGTCCTGGTTGACTAATATCAAAACACACAATTAGTAGTTACTGCTATGTAGATTGCTTTATATTGGCTTTGTTTTTATGAGTCGTACTGTTCGTCATATTCCTTGCTCTCTGTACTGTCTGTACTACTTATGCACAGAGACAAGTGTTTCCCAGGTGAATTTTGGACATTTTGGTCTTCTTCCATATTTAGGCCAAAAACTTTCCTAGAATATTTGGTTTGCAGTTCATTTGCAATTTAGTAGCAATTCTGGGCTAGAGACCTTAAAGACATCCTCATGAGTTGTTTGATAAAGCTGGAGTTTGAAGAGGTGACACTTTTCTTCTGGGTCAATTGTGAACTCGTCGCTGAGCATGCCTTTTTTAGATTAAGCATCACCTTGAAAGTCTTTCTACATGCATTGCACTTTTTCTGAGACATGTAGGTATGTCAGTCGTGGTGTTCTAAATCACAGCTTGAGTGAGTTTAACTACTCAAAAAAAATGCTTCTGCCCTAACAGCAGCCTTTGTTGCAAGCTACGGAGATGAAAACCTGGCAATGAATGAATTATAAGAAGTTGTACTTATTGTTCATGTTTGGAATACAAGCCCCCTATTAGTGCTTGCACAGAGGTTTTGAATTGTTTGCGTTAGTTCCAAAGCAGTATAGAACTGGTTTTGTCCTATGAGTAACGCAAAATAATTTGCCTGATATATAAACTGCGAAGTCAGGTGAAGAGTTGGCCTTTCCCATGCCAGACCGTATGGTCCTAACTTGAAAGCTCAAATAATTTGTGGATATCTCTGTTCCAGGTGATTTGTAGTGCTAGGATTCATCTTTTTCATTTAGTGAAACATGCTGTTTGACTTCACCTTGGTCAGTTATTACAGGCTAGTTTGCAGTGTGGCAGCTCTCTGGAGACCCGGCTCATAGTTACTCATTGGCCTAGAAGAAAGGATTTAATGATTTTCTGCTTTCTCTTTGTTTGGTTTTAGGGTGTAGATATTTTATAAACGTGAGTCAAACTATTTACTGGTGACATTTTACAAATTTTCACTCTGTTTAATCTCTGAGTAATGTTTTTAGGTTCGTATATCTTGTGGCCTTCGGCATTTTGGACTAACATATCTCGAGGATATCTTAAAGCATTTTATCTTTAAATGGATTCTATAGTTATTTTGTAATTTCTTTTTACAAAGGTTGTGCCGATCCCTAAATAAGTCCTACCCTTCCTAGCTACGCGCGCCAGAGGTATAGAAGCACAGCAAGACCGGAAGAGGCTTCAGAGGGAGGATGCTCCATGCGGCATTAGCTGAAGGCTCTGGTTACATGCCAGCCAACGAGCAAAGTGAATTACGTACCTTCACTTTGGGTGCCAGTAGAGCTTAATTGTATGACTTGATAGAGCTCAGTGCTTTATAAAGTTGATGAAGTGGCTTTATCCGTGCCGTAGAGCTCCGTAAAGTAAGTCACAGAAGTAAAGTAAAATATCTAAAATCAGAGGCTGGATTTGTAACTGCAATGGAAATGGTATAGATTTATAGACTTCTTGCTGTAGTCAGGATTGCCTTCATTGAAATAGGGAGTGCTCCCTTCAAATGCCTTGCAGCGTCATGCTCGAAGAAAGGTGGATGTGAGAAAACCAGAATCTTGAAGAGCAGCTAGGGATTAATCTGACACTAATGTAGATTACTGGTCGCACGTGTATTGCTCTCCTTGAAGTAGCGTGACAACGGGGTGAATCCCTGTAGTAAAGTCAAAGCCTGTACCTTAAATTAACACAGCTCTAAATCTCAGTTCATATTTGTTTCAACTTCAACTTTTTCTTTAGAGCCGAGCTTTGACATTTGTTTTCTATAACTTTCTTCACTTGCTAGTTTTGGTTATGGAAGTGTTTGTTTGGAAGAATGACTTTTGTAATACCATGCTCATATATGAAATCTCAGTGATTTCAGCATGGTTAGTAAAGGTTTCATTATTTTTTCCTTCCCGCCACGTCACACAGTATAACAACAGTATCCATACTCATGTAAACTGTCTGAATTTTCTTTCAGATGATGTCAATCCTAATGAACACCATCATTTTTGAAGACTGCAGAAACCAGTGGTCTGTGTCAAGGCCACTGCTTGGACTTATACTTCTCAATGAGAAAGTGAGTAGTTAAGAAATTCCACCAGGTGCACTCTTCACATGCCCAAATAGTTGAAATAATTATCTTGCATAGAACAAAGCTGCCTGTTGCCCTTCAAATCCCCCATCTCTTTCCTCAGGACCTTGCTCCATTGTGCTTACATTAGGAGTGGAGAGTGTAGAGTTCAGCTCATGTACTGTATAGGTATTTTACAGATTAGTTCACAGAGGCTGAGTGGCTTCATTTTGATGAAAAATCCTCTCAAACCTTTAGCCCAACTTTTACACTCAACCTTAAATCATGCAAGTATATAATTAACCTTTTTTTAATAGATTTTATGTCTTCGCTTTTCCAGAATTAAGCAGGAATAGAAGCTATGCAAGCTTATCTGGCTTTTAGATAGAAATGTGAAACAAGAACACTGTGGAAATCACATCAGAAAAATTGCTTCCTAGAAAAATAGTTAACCAGTTTCTTTTTCTGAAAGGTTTCACGGGAACAGCTAGCTTTGGGGGGTATTATCTGAGCGCTTACGCTTAAGTACTCGCATTGATTGCAATTTGGGTTGTGTGCATCTGTGGCAGATTCTGTAAACCAGGAAATACTCTGCAATTTGCCCTTTCAATAAAATCTGAAACTATGAATTTGGATATACCCATCATGTTTCCCTGGTGACTTAATAGAGACAATATTGTCTGAAATGGAAACCATCTGAGTAAATGAATGCGAGTTGATCTAAATGTGTGCATTTTTTGTATGGCAAGGCATTGTTTCCGAAGATATTGACCTGTTGTATTCGCCATACTTCAGAGCTAGCTCTAACTTTATTCTGAATTGCTTTATCTCTTGGACAGTCACAAGCCTCAGTGTATTACTGCTTTGGAGAATGAATTGTCTATACAATAAGAGGGTGCTGGAAAAAAATAAGACACTAAGATTAGCAGCAACCGCATACATTAAAATTCAAACTGAAATCCCAGCTATGGAAGGAAACTAATAGAAGAAGAAAATATATCAAGAAGAGAAGCGCTGTCTCATCATTCACCTGTGCTGAAGGATCCAATTTTAGCCATATCCAATAGCACTGTCATTCATCTTCTTGGTGTGTTATTGTGATTTAAATCCAAGCTCTATAAGGGAGAGCAGTTCTTTTAAAATGATTGAGAGGGAATAAGGGCAAATTCAGTGTTTAGGAAAACTTTATGACATCACAATATTATACTTTACAGATGGAAGCAATATTTCCTACTTTGGAAGGAAAACTAATCATTTTCTATCTGCTCTGAGTCACTGCATCATTATAAAAGTGGGAAATAAGTAGTTTTGTGCATTCCCAGTCTTGTTCAAGACGACACTTTTGTTTATATAATGCTTCTGATTTATAGCGTTTAAGTATTAGCCTGACTACATATTAATTATGTGGGTTTGATGCTTCAGTATAAGAAGAAATTAAATACTTCACTTGAAGATAAAACCATGGAGCTGTAAATCATAAGGAATAAATTTGTGACTGGCAGAATATTCTTTTTACTGAAATTAGACTAGGTCTAATGATTCTGTGTTTTGCTTAGCAGACGTGGGTATGTACAAGCACCTTTACTTACGAACAAGCCTTACATTTCTTTTGGAAGGGTGGAGAACAGGAAATAGAATTTACAATATTCATATTGCCCCTTTTGCATCAAGGTTATTTATTTCGTGTTCGGAAAAAGTAGGACACGTACTTATATACGGCTGTAAAAGTCATCTTTTCTTGGCTCATTTCAGTGCACTGCTGGTTTATTTATTGGAAATGGGTTCCTTTATTTCAGGCAGGGTCTCTGTCTCTACGGTTCCTGAGATAGCAAGCACACATTTACCATGTTTTACTGCTTGTTCACTTCTTTTGTTTTAATGAGATCTTCTTTGGCCATAACTCATCTCAAAGGGAAGGCACCAGGTTTGCTTGGGGACTCAGAAAAATTGGGATTTATACATGCTTGCACCAATAGGGGTGATTATGTCAAAATGGGTGTTGTACTCGGAGTCCTAAACAACCCTAAACCAACACTAAATCTTTTGAGACAGGATGGTTGCAGGCGGCTCCTGACACTCTTCCCATACGGAAGTGCAGCAGCAAGTTTAATTTAAATCCTACGGGCAAGAGGTTGGCAGAAAAAGCCCTCTGTATCCCGATAACATAGCAACAACATCTCCTCGTTGCTGTTGTCCTTCAACCAAAGAACACAGGCATTCGAGCGTACAGGCGAAAGTGATGTTATTGCAGGGAAGCCCGGGAAACCCCAGGGCTCAGAACAGCTCCACAGTCTTGAAACAGTGATGCCAGGGGAGGGTCTTCGGGGGGATGCTGTACTCATTAACGGTAGGCAGAGATGTTATTCCTTGCTGTTACTTGAGGATGCTGTTATTACTTTCCATTGTGGGGTTGACTGAAGAAGTTCTTGGAATGCCTCTTTTCTGAAACCAACTTGTGGACGCTGGACAAGATCTCAGGGTTTTGGCCTTCTCTGTATTCAACTCCGCATTTGTCACCTTGAGAGAGGGCTTCTGGCAATGTGTTTGTCGCAGGCAGATATTTCGTCTTTCACACCAGCTCCCAGGTGACTTTCCGTTTTGAGTTCCTAAGTAGTTTGGAACCCAGCTATTTGATCAGCTGCTGCCTTCACTTCCAGTACTGCTGCAGTGGTCAGCAAAGATGCGTTATACAGGATGTTTCTGGTTTGAGAGGAACTGGATTGAGGGCAAGTAAATTGCCAAGCAGACATTAAAGCAAACACTTCCTATAATCCTGTTGAGTTGTCAGGGCTCAGTGTTAAGAGTGCTATGGTTTTACTACATTTTCTTTTGTTATCCCATATTTTTTCATGTGTACAGGAGAGCTGTAGTTTTGATGGAAAAGTTGTGTGTTTAATTTGAGATTTGTTTAAGGTTTAAACAGCTTTAAATCTGTTAAAGGTTTTAAAAAACTGTAGCAAACAAATCACAGACTTTTGTCCTTTCTGACACTTTGTACGACACCCTACAAGTTGCATTAACTTCAAAAGTCTATTAAATTTTGCATACTAAAAACTGATCTTCACCCTACCTTTAACAAGTTTTCTTATACACTTGAGATATACACCTGAAATTTGGGGAACACCAGCAATATTATTCTTGACTGCAATATGAGACTGCTCAGAAACTCTGCCAGGTTCATCAGAATGGTTCATTCTCCACTGAATAATTGTATGTATCAGTGCATACACCACGGATGTGCTTACACCCAAGGCTGTAAGACTTTGACACAGCCAGTATAATAAAGACTAAACAGGATTTTGTGACTTGCTTGGCTGTAGTAGTAGGGTAGTGGATAACGCTGGAGGTCCCCTCCCATTCAGTATTTCTAGACTAAACCTAGATTTTTCTAAGGCCATAAAAAGTTCTATTTTAACTAGTCTATAAATCTGCCAGAATATAATGGGAATAATATATAGAAAATCATATAGATTACTTAGCTTCTAAAGAAGCAAAGGTGAGTCCGTCTCATCGCAGCACTGAAGTGATTAGAGCCCACAGCGAAGTGCATGAATTTGCACCACTCTGAAAAGACTCGAAAAGTAGGCAAGGATGTTTCTGCCACCTCTTTTAGGTGGCTTTCTGTATTAGAACTTGGTTAGGCGGCCAACACCCACTGGTCAAGTGGCACGTCACCTGTTAGCACTAAACTTTAGTCGTGATATACGGCTGAAGCTGGTGCACTTCAGGAAGGCAGCATCTGAAACCCGATTCAGATAGGCTGCTGCGTGCTGTTTGCCAAACTCCTCTCCCAGAGGGCGACGTATGAAGCACTTGCTCAAGAGTGCTCCAGATGTAGATGAGTAACTCTGGGCTTAAATTTCCGAACCTCATTTTTAATATTCTCTGCTTTGCTATCGTAGTACTTCAGTGAACTAAGGGCAACCTTGATAACTAGCCAGCCTGACAACAAACGTGAAGTCCTTGACCAGTGCTTCAGGAATCTTATGGAAGGAGTCGAGCAAAACCTTTTGGTAAAGAACAGAGACAGGTAAGTTCATAACACATAAGTAAGCTGAAAGAATAAAAGACAAATGGAAACTTTAACTGGAAAAAAATGTAACATAGGAAGTATTCCCAGTAGCCTTAAACTGCAGTTCCTTTTGAAAGGAAGATAATATCCTATCAAAGAATTCATCCCTAGACTTCACAGTTAGAGCCTGAACACTTGATAATTATGTATTTTCTTGCTCAGAAATGTATTTCCTAATTTAATCCCAAAGTCAAGGTTTGCCAGGCTGCAGCTGCTGCTTTTTCACTTGGGAAAAACTGCCTCATTTCAGCAGGTGAGCCTCAGAGATTCCTTTTTCCAACCTTAAACCCCTTTGATAAAGCACTTGCTTCAGCCTCCAGCGGTGCTGTTGCTCTGACAGAGCCTTTTCTTGCTGGTGTTGGGGTTAAGCAACTGCTTGTGAAATGCCAGAATGAGAAGGGATCCAGTGGGGCCACTTAGACATTGTAGATAAACGAGGCAAGGATTTTTTTTTTTTTTTTTAACATGAATCACAAATTCACCCAACCTTGCCCTCATCTGAAAAATAGAATAGAAGCCTTCACAAAAGAAACGGCGAGTTTGTCTGCATTTAATGTTCACACTAACATTTTGTTACTAGCTAGCTGCATTTTCTCTTCCATGTGCATTATTCAACCAAAGCAAACCTTGAAAGTATAGAGACACAATCTATGTCCAGACTGTGGGACTTCCTGGAAAGCTTGAAACAAACTGGAAAGGGGCTTGGAGAGAAGTGATGGCTAAAACCATTTGGTGATTTTATTTCTCCGATTTCTTCTCTGTTTGTTGGTGAGAAAATTATGTTGAACTTGTTCAATTCTTAAATAGTTTTCCGTTAATTATGGTCTCGACAATTTTGTTTCATTTTTCTATTAAATTCTGGTACTAAAGGTGTAAGTTCCTTATGGCCTGACTGTGGATGATGGCCAGAGACAGGGGAATTTGGAAGCAAACCGAGAGAAGCACAGAGATCACATCCATGGCACTAATAAATCAGACAGACTTTCTGTGTAACTTGTATTACGGATCAGCAGAAAAGCTGGGAGAAAGGCAGAGAGCCACCGGGAAGGAGGAGAATGCCTGTGAAAACAAAGAAAAACGGAGCTGGCAGTGGTGGGCTGTAGGACGGTGGTAGTTTCTTAGTTCCCTATCTATTTATATTTACTGAAGGCAAGAAGTCCTTAAGATAACATTGTTTTCCGAGGAAAACATACTTTCATGTGAAGTTTTTCTGAGCTGCCTTATTCTGAGAACAAGCCTAGGCTCAGGGAAGGTGGATGGGCAGGAGGCCGAGCTCCCCTGGCACCTCCGGGCAGGCAGCGAGGCATGGTAGTTGGGCAGCGTGGGGAATCCAGCTCTGCTGTCTGTGCTCTCCCTGTTCAGGGTACGGACGGAGCCTTCCATCACTTGGGCTGCCAGTAAATATTAGATTTGGCAAGCGTTGGATTCAAATATCTGTGGATTGAAAGCGGATTTTCATCTCGAAGCGCTGTGGAGTACTCTCAGATAGGCAGTGGTGCGGAAGCTCTCGGAGAGCTTTTGTGGAAGTGCAGGAGGGGAGGAATGGGTGCAGGTGTGAGGGGGATAGAGATAATTCGGTCAAACGAGCAGCTCGTCTGTCTCAGTAGCATCCGCCTGTCTAACTTGGGAAGACTTTTAAGCCATCACTTCCCCAACAAGCAGCATGAGTTAATACGGTGGCTTTTCTGTTTTCAGCTCTTGATTTGTAATCCTTCTCAGATTTATTCTGTGGAATGGGAGGCTTCTTTTAACTGTGATTGTTTAAAATTGAGCAGAAATCAATTTCCATTAGTAAGGAAATAAGCACAAACATAAAAAATTATGAACAGAATAAAGAATGAACTCATAATTGCATCCTGTATTTCCACACACAGCAAGCCCCAGTTTACCACACTGCTGCTAGACATACCCATAAGGTACAGTACAGGGGAGGCAGTCGGGAAGGATTATTACCCCTGGTCCTACAAACAGGCCTTTGCTGAGATCCCGTCAGTTTTGCAAGCACCTGTCCACCAGTCCTTTGCAGGAAGAGAGCCCCAAGGAGCCGTTCTTCAGGAAACTTTATTAGCTTCGCTATAGTGAGCCAGCAAAGTCTGGCACAATCAAAGGGAAGAGCATTGAGGCAACAAACAAAAGAACATTTAAAAAACTCTAAATGCAGGGTGCAATATATCAATATATGTTTCTGACATTTTAAATCATTTTTCCATGTGGTTTTTGGTTGGTTTTGGGTTTTTGGGTTTTTTTAATGCATACACGAGATGTGATAAGTGGCAGTTAAACTCTTCATTTCAGGTAAGGGTAGACCAAGGGAGTAGATCAGATTTGGGCTGTCCTACAAGCTGAGTCAGAGTTGTCGTTCAGTCTCAGGTGTGATGAAACCGGACGGATTTCCCGTCCTACACCTGCCAGTAGGGAGCTGTTGGGGAATATTTTTGTGGATTCAGTCTGTGCCAGATGGGTGACGGTACCACGTTTCACTGAGAGACAGGTTGAACTCTGACACCGCTCATGAGGGAGGAAGGTAGGTCTGAGAGAGCCTGGCCTTGTTAGCCATCTGGACATGTCCCAAAGAGCCCTTTGCTGGAGGTTTGGGAGAAAGGACATGTTCCGAGTCACGTGAGATGGAAAGGTTTCTCGTTGCGTTAATTTCCCAGCTGACTTTTAAAATGTTTCACACTGTTGGTAGGCTGAGTTTATAATGCTGCCCATCCATGTGTACGTGCTCATTGTTAGTTAGTAGGACTGGTTTTTGAGGGCACCTAGTGATTTTTTTTGTGAGTTTTCCTCTGTTCTTCTTTCACTTTAAAATTTACATTATAGTTATTCTTTTTACCGATTCTTGAAATACATCTCTCAATATCAGGTCTCCTTTAACCAAACATCTGGGTTCTTTTTTTTCCCAGGTTCACTCAGAATATGTCAGTCTTTCGAAGAGACATGGCTGAAGCCCTGCGCAGCGAAGGGGCCTCGGATCCCAGCAGTTTAGATATGATGAGTTGACAATGACTTTGGAAACAGAGCACCGACTAATAAACCAACTCCGAAAGTTTTGGGACCCTGTTAAATTGTTAGATAGATTTTTGACCCTTGTGAAAACTATTTTTTTAAGATGCCTTCTGCCTTTTTATATCTCTGGCCTAAACGTAAGGATTTATAATAGTGCAAGCGATGGAAAATCAGCCTTGGTTTGAAGAACGTTTTCAGCCTTTCTTATCCAAATTTATTATCCTGTTGTTTTATCTTTATGAAACGGTTTAGAAACAGTACTTAACCAAAGAACAAAATAAATATGCATTCCTTCTAAACTTGTATCAGTTAATGATTCTCAGTTCTACACATAATAGTAAATAATATCTCATCAATGAAAAACTCCAAGCTCACTCTGAGGTCATATTTGTTTGAAAGTGAGATGAAAGCCAGTACAAATTTTATATGACATCTTTTTGAAATAATAAAATTACTATTTTTCTACAAAATGTTATATATTTCTTTTCAGCACTGGCGGTTAGTGACAACGTGGACAACAAAGTAGAAGACTAAAAATGAACATTTTAGGCTATAAGTATAGCAAGAAAATGGAGAATGTTGCACGTAATAAAATAAGAGATGACGGAGCAAGCCTTAATGAAGTACTGACGATATTTTAGTTTCACAAGTACCTATTTTCCAGGTCTTTGGAAATTGAAAAAACCACAGAGAAAATAAAGTTGTTAAAATGCTGTTTAAAAAGAATACAGTCCATCCACTACTACAAAAAAGAAAGCAGATAGTTACAGAGACTTATTGCCCATATTTAAACGGCGTGTGGCACAATGAAGATGAACGCATGCGTCTGAAACGGCAAACGCAGCAGATTGGTATTCACGTCTTGGAGATTGTAAAGAGTTCGGTGTGTACCAGAACAAAATCCCTCCTCCAGTCCAGAGCTCACACTCGCCACTCTGGTTTTGTGGGAACAATTAATACCGTTCTGTGGCGGGCAGGAGGTACTACTGCGTGGGCTGAGGGAATACACAAATGAATTGAAGCAAGATCTAACAAAAATTAGAACTGTTTAAGCAGTAAGCCGATTAGTTTATCATGTAGAAAAGCTATTATGTGCAATGACGAACTATTGGTATTGGTTTTGAATTGGGTTGGGTTTTTTTTTTTTTTCTTATGTAAATAATTGATTTCATGTATTTTTCATGCTTGCTTACATTTGTGTATTTAGTAATATTTCACAACTGCTTAGATAAGAATGGGAATTTTTAATTGTGGCCAACGGGGAGGAATAGTTCATACCTGTATTTCTTACAGCTTTTTTCCAGCTTTTTCTTCGCAACTGTTATTTTTCTGCACATTTTTAAATTGCAGGAACTAAATCTGAAAGGAAGTAATTTTGTTAAGCAGTTTTCTGTTTACATTTAAGCTCAGCTGGAGAAAGTATTTAATCTGCAGTCAAAGGCTCTGATTTCCAATAGCGCCGAGTACCTGAGAAAAGAATCAATCGAAGAGCTGCAGATGTGGGGTGTTTCTACATGCAGCCCGATGCTATGTGCCAAGGTTTGAAAACTTTACAGAAGGTGTATGATCGTTATCAACACATTGAATGTGTACAAATTAGTACAGTCATTCACTTTGCATTTTGATCCTTAAAGGAAACTGGAATCTGTGCTGCTAAGTCAGATTTTAAAAGCTGCAAAACTGAACTCATGAACGCGTGTGCAGATCTCCGTGTGAGCTGGGGTTTGGGGAAAGGTTCCTCCATGTCACCTTCCCGATGGGTGCAGAGCTCAGTGCCGAGCAGTGCCGCCTCCTTTCTGGCTATATAAACCCTTCCGTAGCCTTGCAGCTCCGTAAGTTGGCATTAAAGGCTCAGATGAAAGCTAATGGGTTCTGTGACTCGTTTTCTTTGTCATACGGTGGAAATAAATAGTGATTGCATACCATCAGCATGTGCTCACACACCAGCCCATTCACTGGTTAAATTAGCTGCTCTGCTGAGAGCTGGAGTTCGGCATATTGAGGAGGAGAGGACGCGTGCCCTCATAACCCGGCACTCTTTAGGGCTACTGACTCCCCAGACCGCTAAAGTACGTTTCTGAAATTTCCCTTCTAACACATCCCTTGCTATAACTTACAAGTGAGATTCTAAAGAGCATCTTATAAACTGGGCAAACTCGAGACGTGTATTTGAGCAGCGTTTCAACCTCGGTTAACAATTGACAACAGGAACTTATTTAGAGAGTAGCTGGGCGTATAAATACGCTTGCTTTTAGGTTAGGAAATGGATAGCATAGCAAATAGAGAGTGTGTTTTATGACTCCGGGTTCTTTGTCGAGAGTCTTTACTGTCAGCTTTTTAAAAGGGTGCTGTCAAATGGGGTACAGCCCAGAATTTCCTTGTGTTTACAAAGCATGTGTAATGCCTTATACTTTTTTTTTTCCTTTTAAAAAAAAAAAAAAAGTGGAAACAAGGGAATGGGAAACGTCAGAAAGGAGACGCCGCTCAGCCCCCGAGTGATTTCATCTCAAGAAACTGATGCGAGCCTGTCTAATGATGCAAACAACTTGGGACTGTAAAATAGGTCTGATTGTCCCCCAAATGCATTTTATATTGTTACAGTGAAAAGCGCTGACCGTTGAACCTCAGGTAAGTGTCTGCCCCTCTGTGAGGGAGAGCAAACCATCCCCAGAGCAGCCTTCCACAAGTCGGGCTCTGCTTGCTGGAGCAGGCAAAGGCAGCTCTCTGGGGAAAACACGAAGTTTTAATACCTTGCCCTGCTTGCATAAGGAGGCTTTGCAGTAACTCAGCCACCAGTGTATCCACACCTTACAAAATAATTCCTTAGACTTGTTAATGTTTTATTGTAGTACAAGTTCATGATGACAGCAATCCTTTCAAACTGCAGAGGGATAACACGCTTCCTTGCCGTATTAAAAAATAATGTTAGTGTAGATTTTATGTA
Source organism: Fregata magnificens (assembly GCA_013389945.1). NCBI lineage: Eukaryota > Metazoa > Chordata > Aves > Suliformes > Fregatidae > Fregata > Fregata magnificens. Next base: position 6,020 of record WAAD01021354.1, on the reverse strand, counting down.
CCATAGTTTAGACTGCTGTTAAAAGGCGCTTCTTTGACAACATTCTTTTTGAGGTTTACAGAAAGCATAATAAAATATGTAAGTTACGTTTCTACAAACAAAAGCCATAACATAAGTTATTTATAAGCGTGAGATCCAAACACTATCACGATAAATAAACCTTAATGGATACCTGCAGCATCCATCCTAATGTAATTTGCCCAGCAAAAGTCATATTTAGTAGAAAAATCTGGCAGCAGCTGCATGTCAGTATATAAAATAAGAATAAAAGAGAGAAGGAAGCCACGTTGAAACACCGGCTGCTTTCCTGGGTTTACACACAGACCTGCGATACCTTCCAGCCTCCTCCTTTGAACTGGGGCTGGCGCTGCTGCTCAGGGAGACCAGATGTCTTTGCACCTTTCAGGGTTCAGGGACATTCTCAGTCGGCTTCGCTACAGCCTGCTTTTATCAGTGATGGCAGAAAGAAATTGAGCCCCATCTGCCCGTCATCCTCTGTGCTCTCTTTGCTTTCTGTGGTGGTTCCTTCCCCAGCGCTTCCCTCATACCCTCCCCGTCTCATCTAGTCTCAGCCGTTCGTGGACCGATGCATAGATTCTGAACTAAAAGTTTCAGCTTTTTTAATATGGTTAAGGTTACCAAACCCCATAAAGATGTGCTTTGAAATGTGAATTGAAACCACTAAGGCATGTTCAGCTGTCAGAAGCTGCGAGCCACCTTTAACTGTTTGCTGTGTGAGTAGGGTTTAACTGCGTCCACCCACTGGGACGCAGAGGACGAGGGGGTTTATCGGGGTCCGTGTTCAGCCGGTCAGCCTCCGCTCGCGGGACTGCTGCCTCGAGCCCCTCCGTGAAGGAGGACAGCGAATATACCTTGGCTGATGGGGAAAGGGCTGATGAGGGTGGACCTCAGCTCCCCCCCACCCTCCCCTTCTGCCTGCGTGGGTGAAGTTCTCCCCAGCTGGAGCCAGGAGAGGTGCAGCCCTCCCGAGGTTAAAGGAAGGGGCAGAGGGGAATGACCTTTAGACTCTGCAGCACCAGAGCTCTTGCCTCAGAAAAAGAGCAGCTGATTTAACCCTTGTGGGCTGACAAAACTGCTGCTCTGCTCTGCCGAGAGCCGAGTGCCCGACCCCGGCATTGCTCCCTGGGGAGCGAGCTGCCTGCCCGCGAAAGCAGGGCTGTGGGCACGACACCCCGACCCGTTTGCAGTGGGGTCCCTTCGCATCACCGGGACGTGGCAGGGAGGCCAGTGCTTTGTCCTGGGGTCTGTGAGCCACAGTGGCCCACACCCATGGGCGCTCCCTGTGTGCACACCCAAATCCCTGCCCGCCCAGTACGTCCCCCCGGGTGGGTGCTGCTGCTGGCAGCAGGGCACAGGCAGAGATCTCAGGTGGCAGCTTGCTGAGCATATGCTGCTTTCGACCACCCCCTCCTCCTTCCCTTTCCCGTGCCAGGACGCAGAGCACCCGTGTCTCTCTCAGCCTGAACACTGGTGTCACCCCACCAGCCCTGCAAGAATGCTACTTCCAGGGCTGAGGAACAACTTCTTTGCATCCTCTGTCGTGCTGACTTCCGCACAAGTCGTATGTAATCAGTGATGTGCTAAACACTCAAAAACCTGTTGGGTTTATGCAGCAATATCCATCTAGAAAAGGCTGTGGAGAACAGGACTGGCCTTGCCCACTCCGAGATCCGCTGCCAAAACCAGGAGCTACAGCAGAAACACCTCAGCATCTGCTGCTACTGTCTCATGCGGCGAGATGTTGCGGTTCCCTGTCACCCTATGGGAAGAGACAAAACCTGAAGCAAGGGGCGATGCCTTGAGGGGACGGCATGTCCCTGCAGCCGCCGGTGCCTCCTGCAGCCCTGCGCTGGGCTCTGGCAGCAGCGGCTGCTTGCCACAGGCTCGGGCTCGCGAGGCTTCCCAGCTGCCGGGGGTAGAGACCAGTTCCCAACCTGTGAATTCCTGCATGTTAAAGGAGGGTCTGAGGACAACAGAGGAGTTTGATACGTGAGAGGTGACATGGCCTTTAATCTCCTTTGAAGAAAGAGGATTTAATTGTGGCGGTGCGACAGCCAGAGAGGCAGCGCGAAGATGCTGCTGAAGACCAGAGCTGCAGGTCAGGCGCTGGTCAAACCCCTCTTCCTCTAAGCACTGGCTTCCAGCTGTCAGGCAGTACCTCGGGCAAGGGGGGCTATGGCCATCGCTGGTCCCAGGCCCCAAATGAAGGAGCCTTCGGAGAAATCTGAGCTTCTGGGCACCTGGATATGCAGGACAGCGTGCCGGGGTGTACAGCTGGGGAGTCAGGGGCGGGGTGATGTGAGAGGATCTGGAAATGCAGAAATGCAACTGAACAGATGCACTGGGCTGGCTAACGCTCCATGGAGCTCCTCGAGGCGGTACGAGGTCCAGCGCTCGGCTAGACTAAAGCCCCAGCACAACAGTTAAGCAGCGGTTGAAGCACGTGCTCAGCAGTTTCGGGTGTGATCCAACCCCTTGACTGCCTGGGCTCGCTGAAGACCCTGAGCCTGTATTTTCACACCTTTGTCAGAGGTGAAATCACGGCTGCTGTGTCCCGGGATGAGCTCTGTGGGCACCGCAGACCCGGGGACGGTGGAGGCGCTTCCCGGGCACCGCCATGACCGGTCGGGTGTGCCCACAGCGCTTACAGCTACCCCTACAGCCACATCGCATATGCATCGGTTGCAGGCTGTATGGCTGTTGAAAAGTGTGTGGGGTGGAAGCGTCCCCAGCTCTGGAGTCGTTTCTCCTCTCCAGCCAGGTGCAGCATTGCAGCCCGCATGCGAGCAGCCGCGGTGGGCGCAGGGGGGTTATTAGCAACTTCCTGGCCTCTGTGCAGCCTTGCAGTGGCTGCTCGAGCCCGACCAAGCGTCCGAACAGGCTGCCCTGCCCCTGGCTTTCCTGCGAGAGCATCAATCACGCTGCGGCCCCCTGCTCTCGGGTGGCTGCGCTAGGCAGCTGGGTAGGAACTGCGCAGTAATGCACCATCAATTAACGGCCCATTATTATAAAACGCTGCCTACTGGTTTGAAAAGGCTGGAGGAGCCCCACAGTGGTTTCTCTTGGTCTCATGCCCAGAGACCTGTCCCTCTCACCTTAGAAACAAAATGCCTCATTTTAAAACTAATTAATGGTAAACATTAAAAAAAAAAAAAGAAAAGGTGTAATGGATCATTTGGCCCATGCTAAATTTTGACAGTGAACTAACCGAGACTACTTTACAGCAGAGCAGATGAGCTGCATGGAGGGATGCTGCGTGTGCCAGTCGGGGCTGCACATCCCCCCCGGCCCGTGGGGCTGAGCCCATCCCTGGGAGGGGGGGCTCTGCTCTGTGCCGAGGCTGGCATGGGACCCTCTCGGGGTGCAGCCGGATTTAAATCTGTGGGCTGCTCTGGGTCCCTGTTGTGCCATCCGTCGTTGGCCCCAAAGTGGCAGGAGGATGACGGGGTGGGAGGGATGCTTGAGGCCGCTATGGGGAATGGTCCTTCTCTGTTCGGTCTCCAGCTGCCCAGTGCTGGGTCTGGTCCTAACAGGGACCACTTGTCTCCGCTCCCGTGTACTGCGCTCGTCCTCAGGGAACCTCCAGAGCCCCTTGGTGGGGAGGAGCTGAAGACCCTCTGCATGCCGCTACCCACCAGCCCATGCCACCTCCCTGTCCTCACCACTCCCGGGCGCTAAATAACGTCCTGGTGCTGCCAACGTCCTCCCACTAGGGTTTTCATTTTCCATGGCGCCGGGATGTGCCCAGGAGAGGGGACCATCCCTGTCACTCCTCTGCTTTCCAGGAGTGGCTGCAGCCCCGTTTCTTTCCCTGTACGGCGCAGCCCACGGGCCTGGCCGTGGAGGTGGCACACGTTGGTGCCTGTGGCACGCAGGAGCCCATGCCAGCAGCACAGCTGGGGTCGTGTGTTTTTATTATCTCATCCTACAGGAAGCAGTTGAAAAGCTGAACGGTGGCATTAGCCGCTGCCGGGCACGTGGCAGCTCCTGCGAGGACGTGGGTACTGTGAGGACGCCCTCCCTGCGGGGCCCTCAGTGTCTCAAGCCCAAAGACGTTCCCAGGGCCGAGGAGCGTATGTGCCAGTGACCGTGGCGGGCTGTGGCACACCCCCCTCCGTGTCCCCCCCGGCAGCCAGGCCCGCGAGCAGCTCTGGGTTTCGGGGATGGGTGAAGTGGACGCTGCTTTTCTGCCCCCGGTGACTCTCAGTGACAAACTGGGCGGGTGTCCCTTCTGCCCAGTGGTGCGGGGGANGCCCCCCCCCCCCCCGTGCCTTTGCAGGTGGCTGGGTGCAGCACACTCTGAAAGCACGCTGCCACGCCAGCCCAGCCCGGGCAGCCCAGCAGAGCTGGCCCAGCCCTGTTCCCCGCCGGGGCCGAAGGAGCCGTGCCGCAGCGTGGCAGCGGGGCCACGCCGTGCTTCTTTCTGCCGGGACCGTGCGCTCAGCACTACATCTGAGTTAATACTTGTACAACGTGCTGTCTGAGTTTTACAGGGAATGACAACGTTTCACCTCTCGCTCCACAGCAGCCTCCCCGCACGCCCCTCGGAGCTCTCCCTTCCCAGCCTGCCCCTGCCCGCCTGGCGCTGGTGGCTGCCCTGTTGGTCTTGTGGGGCTGCCTGGCCGTGCACCCCCGCCCAGCCGGGCACTGTCCTGCTGGCTCTGCACCCCCTCGACCTCCCTGCGCCTGGGTTAGAGGCACCCCTGCAGCCAGCTGCTTGCGGCCGGCACTCGCGGGCTGGCCTCGAGCCACGCCATGCTGTGCCGTGCCACGCCATGCCATACCGTGCCATGCAAAGGCCGTGCTACGCCATGCAAAGGCTACGCCGTGCCATGCTATGCCGCGCCATACCGTGCAAAGGCTATGCCGCGCCATGCCGTGCCATGCCATGCAATGCCATACGGTGCCACGTTGTGCTGTGCCATGCCATGCCGTGCTGTGCCGTGTCTGGGGCCTGGCCGGAGCCCCGCCGGGTGCGGGGCTATTTGCACTCAGCTGCGCCCCTGTGACGGGGGGGCCACCTTGGCGCAGGGCGCCGGGGACACGCTGTGGGTGCCCCGTGCCTGCCCGGGGGTCCCGCTGCCTCCCCCTGCCCG
>WAAD01021344.1:11799-28695 GCA_013389945.1 Fregata magnificens | reverse complement strand
ACACAAGCTGATCGCTAACACAGTGGACGTTTTTGGATTCAGAGATCCATCAGTGTGTTAACAGAAGGCCTTATGAAGAACAATGAAAACCTGCCAGTCACCAGCAGCAGTGTTACCCTAGGAAATTAAACGGCAGACACTCATAGCTCCATCAATGGAACTATTAGGAGGAGGGTTAAGCCTACACACAGAGCAGAAAACTAAACATTTGCTCTTCCACTGCGAAGTCTGTTGCTGTAAATATTTTAGAATAGGCTCTTTCCCCACAGCAAAAGGATTTAGTAATTCCAAGAATTATGATGATGATTATCTGTGCTAAAACACTTCGCCAATGAGAATACTATGAATCTGCACATTAAATCCTCACTGACATGTTGGCTCATGCAAGCAATTAAGACAACGGTTTCCCTTGTCTGTGGAACCTAGTGAGTTTTAAAAAAAAAAGACAGAGAGTGAAGTTGAAAAAGAAAATGGAGGAATTAATCACATCTGTAGGCAAGCTCTAGAGGGGGATGTGAGGACAAGAAAAAGCATCAGAACAAGAATACTTTATGGAGTTTTAAAAAGAGAATGCAACAGCTTCTTCAGAGATACCATCATACGTAATCGCCCATTCCATTGTTGAACATGGGCATTCACACAGAATATTAAGGGTCTGGTTCTCTTCATACGTTCAAAGCAATTCTTTCTGTTCAAACCGCATGAAAAGTTGATTAGACTCCTACGCATTATTTAAAGATATGGGGAGTGCTACCACAGAGTGAGGGCAGACTAGTTAATATAGATGAAATTTCAGGTGTTGATCACACCCCTTCTGAACACAGGCCAGGAAAAGTACACAGTAAGGCAGTGTTCACTGGGAAGGTATGCTATTAAATTGCAAAAATAGAAAGTTCTTGCTTCTGTGGTTAGTCTAGGGAATAAAAGTGGTTATAAAAGAATGTAATGGGTGTGGCAGCAGCTAATAACAAGCAAGGTCACAACAGCCGTCTGGTCCAACTGCCTGCAGGCAGTCTGTGCAAAGAGCGCTATCCTGCCACAGGAAGAAACAAAGTTCAACTTTTTTTTTGTCATGCCAATAGAGATTGATAGTGCTGTAAAAAGCAAAGCAGGCACTCCCTTTGGGAGACTACAGCAGCAGCATTTCCACAGACATCTGAAGGGCTGGATCAGCTTGTCAGCGTCACTGGTTCACTGACCTTAGCCATGAAGTTGACCAGTCTGAGTCCTAGAGCAGGCCAATAATCCAAGCCACCATATTTCCCTACAACTTCAGGGCACCCTAAATATTAGTAAATATCTTTACACATAACATTTTTGTATATGAAATATCACCTTGTAGTCTGTTGTACCTTATACGAATTACGTGTAAAAGAATAACACAAGCAGCAGGATATTTAATGGGGTAATTTCCAGCTAGTTCTTAAAAGTCATATGTGGGTTCATTTTTCTTGGCTAGGAAGAGTGTGAAATGAATTATCTACCTGTCCATCGGCACAAAGTAATCATACACTATGAGAAGAGATTGATCTCCATTAGGACTAAGACTTCCAGCTCATTACAAAAGGCTTATTATAATCAAGTCACTGCATTGTAGCACAGCTCATTTGACTGCCCTCAAATTATGCAAATAGTTAAGTAAATCCAGAATCTGCCAGTCCATCCCCAGAATGGCCAGAGAGATACAGGAAACTGAGATCATCATATCACATGAAATGCTGAATTACTCTTGTTGACAATCTCCCCTCTGCCCCAAAATCAATCCTTGTATATGAGTGCTTAATAAGGGAACAAAATATACATTCCTTCAGTTTGACTGTAAATTCCCCAGTACTCCTATTGATCCAGATCCTACTTAAAGCTGTCATTCATCCAGAGAGGTTATGATGTTGTTTTAGAAGAGGATTTATCTGATTTCAAATATTGCACACAATTATAAACCCATACAATGAAACAGGGATAAGACCATTCATCAACTGTCAAAAAGGCATTCAGTTTGAATTTGTCTAGCTTGCTGATATTATTAAACATTCAAACATTGGAAACAAAAAAATCTTTTAAATTTTACAGGTCTGTTAACCCGTGCTCATGCCTGACATACTAAGGGCTACAAAGGAAATTCTGTTGTAACCCTGCTCCTTTCATACAGCTGTAACTCTGCAATATCCATCCTGTTCGACTGTTTACCAGTTATGAATTTTGACAATGAAGCTTGTAAAAAAGACTAAGCAAAACCATTCTTTCTCAGCTGTTTTTGTAAACTTTTCCCATATAGCACAAGTAAACTTCTAAGTCCATTTGTTTCAACAAGGTTGAAAATGACCCATAGTTGAAACCAAACTTGAAACTTAAGAATATAGTCTTCAACAGGGCCTACTGACTTAACAAATCGCACAAAAAAGCAAGTCGCTCTGAAAATGCTCACTCCATATATTTTTTGCAGATCTAGCTGCCATGCAATTTTCTTTGTCTCAGTGGTTATCTTCCCTAATCTAAGTGGTTTTAAAACAATGTGCTAGATACGGTGGCAGTTAACAAGTAAGACCATAAAGTCTGTTTGGTCCAATGGCACAGAAGGTGTTGTGCAAGTAGCGCTATCCTGCCATAGTGCTAGGGGGACAAACTGGCTGCCTGTAAATTATAGGGCTATAGGGACAAACTGTCCTTGTACCACTATAGCTGCTATCCTGCTATGGGGCAAACATACTAAGATGAAGATTTCTCTTCAAATAGCATAAAACTGTCCTAGTGATGCACAGGGGTATAAGTTGTGTAGTTTACAAAGCCTGTGTGTTAAGAGGAGATATGAAGAGCTGGGAAAGCTCATTTCAGCTTGCCAGCTCTGTTGGTCCTACAAACTAAAATTCTCTGCTTCATGACCACCATCTAGTGGCAGTTTATCTATATACAGTTACATTTATGAGAATATGAAATACTTTTGTTTCCCTGTCAACGCGGTACAGAGAAATCACTTCCTGCACTTTCCAAGCAGCGCGTAAACAAGATCACGAGGACGTGCTTCCCCAAGACTTCTATTTCCACAGCCTTATTTCTATAGCATAACATGTATTACTGCCCCATACATGCTGATCCCAGTCTGTAGTCTGGTGGGGGAAAGAGTAATCCCTGTGTCTCTGTTTCCTCCGCATTTTCTTCTGAGTGACTGGCACCTCACAAGACAGAAGGACTAACCCACTCTGTCTGCACAACATCGCCTTTGAAAAAGCTAATCAGGTAGCAACTAGAGAGGAGACTTGCAGTTTACTTATGCTCAACCTTGACCTGTAAACTCAAACAAGGAAAGACTGTAATCTAGCTCGCAAGATGAATCTCCCCATAACCATCGCAACAACACAAACAGAAGAAAAATGGGTATACTAAAATTAATTCTGATTATTCAATTTTAGCACCTTTGTATAATTTTTATGACATTCTGCAAAGACAATAAATTATAACATTTTCCTCTTGTTTAATTTTCTTTTTTTTTCCTCTATGTAAATACAGCAATTGCATTTTAGCTCCATACTACTACAATGTTATCCCGACCCTGCTATAAATGATAACCAGCCAAACAAGAGGAGGGACAATTCAGAGTTCTCTCCCTCCATTTTGCAGCTTATTGATATGCTTCCAAGGAGTATCCCGTAACCACTACTGTTTCAGAAAGCTGCTATTCCAACGGCAATTACTGGAGAATTTGAATCCGTTTCTACCCACCATGAAAAAGGTAAATTTCTTGTTTACAAGTGGGTCCAGTATGAAGCTATGTATGGCAAAGAATTACCACTCAATTACTGAATAGCACGTGCCCTCTAGTGGCTAGTCACTCTAATGCAAAAAGTTGCTTTTGGATACTTGGTCAGAAAAATAGATAACAATGAAAAGTAATTTGCAGTTGGCTAGCTCCAAGGAGTTCAATATCACACGACATGTAAAACCTGCAAGATACTAAATATTTTGCCTTCCTTTGCCTCCCACTATTAAGCTGTTTTCTGAGGGTGAAGGTCCGAAGCCATGATCAACAGCAACAAAATACAGTGAATTCTCAAGTTTAACCGTTGAGGAAACAAGTGTTGCTGTTATGATATGATAGAAATAGTGAAATCTGCGTAAGGGCTTCCATACAGCCCAGTGTGTTGCAATTTAATTCTTTAGAATTGATTCACTTATTCCACTACCCAGTAATATTTTTTTTAACAGGGACACTTAGGTGGATAAAACACATGATGACAAAGGTATATCTTTCTAGTCATTCTGTCAAAAAAGTTTGATTCTGTAACCAAAAATTAGACAGTAAGGTATATCTTCTCCTTAATGATATTACTCTTTACCTTCCAGCACTATCATACAGTGCCTGGACACTTCTTTTTCTCTTGTAGTCTGTGAAACAACTGGCATCCAGGTCAGAACCAAGACTTGAACTTCTCAGGTTTCCTAGAAGAAACAGGTAAGCTTTACAGATGTGAAGCCAGACTTCCTACAGATTTTGTCAGATGCATAATATATGCACTAGTGAACAATTATATCAATATAAAAATCACTGAACATATCGCTGCCTTCACTAATTGATCTTCTCCATGCTTTAGATACTTAACGATAATGTTCTTTGCAACATTATTAACTTTATGCTGAACTACTATAAACAGACAATAAAAACCCAGGACAGAGGAAAAAGAAATTTTAAAGCATGTATTAATAAAAAAGTAGTCATACACCTGCACCAGAATATTTGTTGTCTCCATCATGCTCCTGCAGCATCTAAAAATAGCTATATTGAGTCAACTGAAAAATGTATTGCCTGTCTGTAACTGAGCTTAAGAATACAGCAATAGTATTTCACCATTCAATTACCAGACATAAAAACAGTATCAGTTTATATCAGTAGCCACAAATTAGTAATTCTGACATTGGAAAAAGAGCAATACTGGAGATAAGGTGGATAAGGGAAAATACTGCAGAGTCATGAGCAATAGATTTAACAACACAGAGGTATGAATTAAAACATGATACATGAGGAAGATATTCCATATGCCTGTGTGCTGAAGTGCTTGTTTTAGATGTGGACTATGCCTGGTGTATAATTATGCTAATAGCTATTAGCTAGATTAGATCAAGTAATCAGACAGTCTGCTTGGAAACATGTTGATTCTTGATTCTGCCAAGTGACTTTTCAAACTTTGCAATCAGGTAATAACTTGCCTGGAGAATGCAGATTCTAAAGGAGGAATTGTCGTGAGAGGTGAAGGAGTTCCAGAGCACTGAGACCACCTCTCAAAAAATTTTCCTATGACTATTGTCTCTATCGCAGTTAAAATTCTGTGTCTGCCCCGAGGCTTTCCGACATCTGCCTCTGCTATGAAAAAAACCCCACATTCTAAAAATACATAGAACCATTACAATATAAATTCCACTCCTAATTCAGTCATTCACAGACTACTACCATTAAAAGAAATCTATCCACAGCATCAGATGAACATCTCTGAAGTCTGATATTTATGTGATTGGGACTTCAATGGAAATAGGACTGAGAATGGCAGGAAAAGGAAGAGATTTCAACTGCACTATCCCATGGTCACAGAAGAATGATTTTCTCACTCATTCCTCCCACCCAGACAAACCAGTCTGATAATTTCCAACAGAAAAAGATCTAAATAAATTAAAGCATTAAATAAAATCAGATTTACAAATCTATGCTGATGTTGTGATATTTTAATAGTGCCAAAGGCTACCTGTCAAGAACAAGGTACCCTGATATATGCAGATATGATTTCCATTCACAACAACTTCTGGTTTAAATATATAACAAGTGACAGAGGTATTGAAGCAAAGAGAAAGATGGTGGAAGAAAAACAAAAAAGAAATCGTGAATTATATTTAATATCATAAGAAATCCACAACATCAACTTACTATTTCTTGTTTAAACCAAGTTCCCATGATGTTCACAAGAATTTCTGGAACAGATGTACAATGGCACTAAACTTTTTTATTATTAATGCTTTAGGCAGCATCCCAAGTCCGTATTACATGACTGCCTTATGTGGTAAGTTATGAACCATCACCTCTCCAACCTGTATGGTAAAAATCAGTTTCTTTTATGTTCCATATATTTCATGATTCACACTCATTACCAGATTGCACAAAGTGGTTTTCATTTTTGCATTTACGTTTCCATACTATGGGACTAATTTAGCATGGGTCAGTGGCTTGGTTTGCTGCTACGGTTTTAGCATTAAAAGCATAGACTCTTATTATTAGATGACTTAAAGTCTGGATTTTAAAGCCAGTGAAGCAGTTGTCTTTTAGACAACTCTCTGAAAATCCAAGCTTAAACATTCAATCAGCAGATACAAATACTAAACCTGTTCAGAATTGCCTTCTTTCAATCGGTTTTATAGAGGCTGTGGAAGACATTGCAGGAAGCACAGATGAGGACTGCTATGGCTTTTACGCCTTAGTAGGAATATTGTTTTGATTTTAACTAAACCCAAGAAGGACCAGGTTTTGATACTGAAGTACGCTTGTAGACAATGGTTAGAGGTGGTTACCTCACTAACACAGCTAGTATTGTAAGCAGAAACATGAAGCCAATATATATAATTATTAGTTGTCACAGTATCAAAATAATCCCAACAGTTCAGCTGCCAAACTCCAAGTTTGAATTGAGGGTACTGAGGGAACAGAGTAATGGAGAAGAGTTTGAGCCTGAACCTGCACGCAGGAGATGCAAGCTGCAGCAAGGTAAGCAGGCTTACATGGGTTTTCCAGATTCTTCTGCTCTCCGTGCTTTATTTATTTTAATTTTCTCATTCTCGCTTTTCTTCACATCTATTTCTTCCTTATCCTGCTAGCAGATTCAAGCATCTCCAAGATACCTCATTTTCCTATGTAAATTCTAGGTCCACTCCCAAAAAAGTGAAGTAGGCTGTGTCAGCACATTAAAATAACAGCTATTTACAAAAAGTATCCACTGGTGAGGATTATGTCTGATCTGAGCAGATAAGCTCTAATGGGGCCTTAGATTTGAAATGAAAGCACCATGGATGGGAATCACCACCACAACTTTCCAAAATATGTCAATAATGAAATATGTAAGTTCATCGCTCTTTTACAATGTCTGCCTGAGAACTATGATGCTGCTGGGAGAAGGAATGATATAAGGATTTAATAGGTTTCCTATTGCATGCTTCGACTTCTAGGATGGAAACCTGTGGAAAATATCTCATAGTGACTAGCATGCAAATAGAAAAAAGAAACTTCTGATACGTAACCAGTGTAAAGAGATACTGGCTTTGGTTCATTTGCATTGCTATTAGCAGCTGCAGAGAAAATAAACGCTGTATTGTTTTAAGGAAAAGCTCCCGAATCATCCATCTCTGATATAGGGAGGGTAACATAACCCAAGTTCATGTAAATAAACTGAAAAATCAATACTTCTCTGCTGAGGCAGAGTAACATCAATATGAAAAACCTTCACCACTGAACACATACTTCAGAAAAAGATTCTTCTGCTATCTGTGCTGGTTTTGGCTGGGATAGAGTTAATTTTCTTCACAGTAGCTAGTATCGGGCTATGTTTTAAGATTTGTCCTGGAAGCAGCGTTGATAACCCAGGGATGTTTTCGTTACTGCTGAGCAGGGCTTGCACAGCGTCAAGGCCTCTTCTGCTCCTCACCCCACCCCACCAGCGAGCAGGCTGGGGGGCACAAGGAGCTGGGAGGGGACACAGCCGGGACAGCTGACCCCAACTGACCCAAGGGATATGCCACACCATACGGCGTCACGCTCAGCATATAAAGCTGGGGGAAGAAGGAGGAAGGGGGGGACGTTCGGAGCAATGGCGTTTGTCCTCCCAAGTCACCGTTATGCGTGATGGAGCCCTGCCTTCCTGGGGATGGCTGAACACCTGCCTGCCGGTGGGGAGGAGTGAATGAATGCCTTGTTTGCTTTGCTTGTGCACACGCAGCTTTTCCTTTACTCATCAAACTGTCTTTAGCTCAACCCACAAGTTTCGTCACTTTTACTCTTCCAATTCTCTCCCCCATCCCACCGGGGAGAGTGAGCGAGCGGCTGCATGGGGCTGAGTTGCCGGCCGAGCTTAAACCATGACATTATCTCTCCTTCAGATCATTTTATCTGAAAGAATTTCTTTCCCCAATCAAAATTGCCATCATCCATTTCAAGCTAAATATTTATTGGCAGGGACATGCAGTACTATTGACTTTAATATTTGCAAAGTAAGTTGCTTTTCTAGGGAGGAAATTGCTGCATTTCAAAGCTATTTCCTGCCTCATACATACAGAACTGAAATATCAAATAGATCTGGTTTAGACTGGATGTCCTTTAACTTTTTCTGCTCAAAAATCCAAGCCAACAGTAGTCATCAATAAGGTAGCTGTCGTGCTGTAAATTCCAACTGGTTTCTTATTCCATGTTCTCTTCTATTTTTTCTACTTCATTTCCCCCATCTTCTGATCCCACTTAATCACATCCTATTTTTACATTCTCTCTCTCCTTTTCTTTTTAATTGTTGAGATCCAAGAATAAGACAATCCCAAATAAGGAGACTAACAATTTTTTCTTCTTTCATGTTTTGCTTTCAGAATCTCTAAAAGAGCTAATTTTTGTGATGAATGCTTTGGCACAGCAAAGCAAAACATGTTTACAGCATTCTAGAAAAACCTCTTTGGCATTATGTGTTATGGTTTCAGCAACTGCTTGCAGATAAAATTAACACAGTCTCATCACATTATATGCAGATTTTGCTCCCTGACTCAGGCAGGGGTTATTCTTGCCTGAGTCAGGGAACTGTGAGCAATGCTTTTGTAGCTGTCTTTTTAAGCCACCGAGTATTGCAACACAATAAAATAGCAAGTGTTGGTAGCACTCTAATATTGCTTCCTATTCTCCCTCCCCAGCACACGTGCATACATAGGCACACAAATGCATACGCACACACACCTTTTTTGACTTGCCTGGTTAGGGACAGAATAAAAATGGAGTAGGAACTACCTTCTACTCTACCTGCCCATCATCTTACACAACGCCTAGGGACCTGATGGTACCATTATCTTCATACAAAAAATTATAATCGCTGACAGATTCGAGAAAATGCCAAAATTGGTGATGAAGATTTCTCCATCCACAACATGGTTTACAACATAGATGGTAAACGTTAGAAGATAATTCCTTAGTGGAATTTTTCATTTTAAATACTGAAAATGAAACTGTGAAAGAGTTTATCAAATAAATAATTCCAGATTAGCCATATCTACTTCCAGTTCTTATATTTCATTGTAAGATTATTATAATCAGACATTTATCTTGGGTGATGGTATTCCTACATAGGACATTTTTTTGGACAATGCTATTTCCAAACAGCATGAAACAGGATTAACTACCAGAACTCTGGGATGATAAAAATCACAGACAGGATTCAGAAAATCTTACTGAGTAATAGCTCACAGCAGAGTTACTTTAGAATTAAGTACTAATCACACAAAAAGCTTTATACGTAATAAGAAAAAACATCAATGAGCACTACCTTTGATACCAGGTCCTTGGTTGTTTCCAGCAAGTACTTCTCTTCAACTTTTGCAGGGTATTCCAGTAGCCATACTACCTTGATACTGATCTGAGGCAATAAAAACAGTTTAAGAAAACTTGCTCGCTGTTTAGATGTCTTCATTGTCAATTACAGTATTTAAACAGAACATACCATATTTCATTAACACTGTCACTAAGTTGTTGGTTTCTTATTTAAGAAGGAAAATAATTACAATGAACTATACATGGGAAATTATGGAAAATCACACATGAAAATCTGCTTGTGCCATCCAGTGCTGGAAATTTCTTTAACTGAAGCCTACTATGACTAATTATACGTATTTAATATATTAAGCAACAAAGAAAAAGAATGGATGTTCCTAGTTCACTGCAGTTTTGAATGTAATTTTCATTGGTATAAAATTTTATCACTGATATTACTGCTTTGAAAACATATCTGTTTAACACAAATGTCACAGTCACTTTATGGACATTCTGTATTAATTAAGGGTGAAATTATGAAATTATGGTGCTACTGAAGGCAAAGAGACTTCATTGTGGCCAAAGATTTAATTCCATACACAGCTTTTCAAAGAGCAAATGAAATTCAGGCTAGATTTTCTCAATGACAATACTGGATCTTTTGGTCGAAGTGATGAAACACTGGTTAATTTAAACATCATGACAGGTGGGTATTTTTAATAAATTCTGTGAAACTTTTATAGAGCTTAAGTAGTATAACTCCTTCTTATTACTATGGGTTAGATAATTTAGAAGGGTTTCTCAAAGGCTGCATTGTTGTATTTTTGAAGTGTGACAGAAAGCCTGGAAACAAAGAGGGTTTTCTAAACTTTTTTTTGATACGTATATAACTCACAACAGAGAGAAAGTATCTGTATCTAGCAGCTAACAGTCTTCTGGGCTAGATTTCAGAGTACAAGTAACTCACTGGTATGCTGCATGTGTATTTTGGATGCCGTGCATCCAAAGTATTTAGAGTATTTTGAAACTGACTATGATTTGGATGGATTCTTTCTCATACATTAAGAATAAAAGCTTGTATCACCATGCCCTTTCTGTATTGTTGCCAACATAAGTTTTCTTCTTTAAGCACACAGGGCAATAATGAATACTTAAGTAGATTTTGTACACTGAAATGCAGGGGGCATTGCTTAAATTACACAAAGATTACAGTCTTTGCTGCTTTAGCACTAAAGCCCTATTTAGTTAAATCATATTTAGGCTTTCAAAAGTGAACTGTGATGTTTTTCAGTTGAATAGGCTACTTCTGACCTCATTGATAGGCCAAATGCTAGTCTGGGACAACTCCTTATGCTACATACAGAGGCAGAAGTCTGAACTCAGCTCTCCAGAAAGGCAGTCCCTCTTTTCCCGCACAGGTGTAGAAGTGACTAACAGGACTGAAGCTGGGTGCTTCTGGGCACCTCCGCCTTCCACAGCGTTACATTCCACTACAAACTGCTGGCAACAGTTCTGTCTAATCCCAGCACACCAACGTAACAGAAAAGATAGTGGCTGAACAGACTTGCCCACGACTCTCATTTGGGCCATTCCAGATAAGAATAATAAAATCGCCTGGATAAAGAGTCTACACATGCATTTCTTAAATTCTAGCTTCTTTTTATGAAAATAAGGGTGCATTTCAGCAACAGGCTTGCTGGCTTGTCCATTTAAAAACTTAGCAATACAAAGTCAGTTATGTCCAAAAGATTGCAATTCAAATAGAAAATTAAAATCTAACCCCTGTAACAGTGGTCTCCAGCCTATTGGTAAAAAAAATTTTGAACCCACGTGCCCAATATATGTATATTAATTTATAAACTATATACATGCACTACTGTACTAAAGTACATTATAAAACATACACAAAAATAGAAAATAAAAAGGATGAGATAAAGACGAAATAATTTTTTAAAAATAATTTTATTTATTAATGGTACAAGAAGCTTTTTTGCTCTCACAAAATTAATAATGGGCAATATAGTATTAATAACAATAATAACATTTTAGTGAAAGCCATATGATTGAATATGCTTCATTATTTTTTGAAACACTGGTTTAACACTTTGTGATAACAGCAATTTGAGGGTGTCACTCTAAGTTCAGTTTGTTTTGATACTTGGTTTTGATGGCTGACATAGCTGAAAAAAAAAAACCCCACCTCACAAAGATCTGCAGATCCAAATGGAAGAAGTGCACTGTTGGCTGCGCTTACTAAATCATGATACTCATTTTTCACTCCCATCCGCTAATTATGCAATGGCTTTTCTTGAAATTTGGCTAGTAAATTTTCACCTTCCCTGATGTTAATCAGTTGTTCTTGCAAACTAATGGGAAGATGTTGCATTTTTATATTTTTAACACATGGTTTCAAAACCCACTGAAACGCTTCATTTGGAAGATTTTTAAATAGGTTAGGAGTTTCTGTTTCCAAGTTTTTTAAGTATACAGATATGAGAGTTTTTATAGGTGACACATCATTTTTAGCACAACATCACGTAACAACAATTTCCAAACATTCGTTTTCAAAATGCTCTCTCCATA
Organism: Fregata magnificens; assembly: GCA_013389945.1. Taxonomy (NCBI): domain Eukaryota; kingdom Metazoa; phylum Chordata; class Aves; order Suliformes; family Fregatidae; genus Fregata; species Fregata magnificens. Next base: position 16,586 of record WAAD01021344.1, on the reverse strand, counting down.
GCACCAGTTTCTTTCAAAAAGCAGTTACTTTCTCACTCATTGTTAGTGTCCCCTTTACCGTGAAGGGACACATTAAGTGTGTTTATTTTTTTGAAAATGTTAGCCAGGTTACATACTACTGACAGCCACTTTTTTGGAACACTTATCTTCTTGTGAAAGAAAAATGCGTAACTCAACTTTAAGTCTGAAAACTCTTTAATGCACTTTGCCCTGAGATAACCAGCGAACCTCTGTGTCATACAAAAGATTTTTATGGTCACTCCCCATCTCATTCTACTACTTAAAGGCCTTCTTGTTATAAAATTAACCACACTGATGACACCCTCTAGCACTTTGTGCGTTTCTGGCTCCAACTTCTTTACTGCAATAGCTTGCCTATGAATGATGCAGCTAATTAATTTCACGTGTGGTAAAATCTGTGTAAGCTTACCCTAGAATCCTTTTTTTATTCCAGTCAAAGCAGCCACTCCATCAGTGGTTACACTTACATTTTTTTTTCCATAAAACCTTGCTTTTATTAAAGAACTTAGGTGCTGTTGAGAATATATCCAGTATATCTTTCCTTTCGTGGTTCACAAAAAAGTATTTCTACTGTATGTCATTACTGAAACAGAATATAGCAATACCACAAGGTGAAACCTGTTAGAAATACTTGTACTTTCAGCCAACTGTATAGCAAACCTCCCACAATGCACGCGTGCTAACACTTCTTTCTTCAAATCTTCAGCAATGTTTTCTATGCATCTTCCAACAGCATTTGCTGACAAAGGACTGCATTTTACTTTGTCTCCATATTGTTTTCCATGTATTATTTCAGCCATTTCTACCACAGTAGAAAGAAAAAGTGTTTCCCCAATGGCATGTGCCTTTTTGTCTTTTGCCATTAAGTAAGCCTGCTGGTTTTGGCTGGGATAGAGTTAATTTTCTTCACAGTAGCTAGTATCGGGCTATGTTTTAAGATTTGTGCTGGAAGCAGCGTTGATAACCCAGGGATGTTTTCGTTACTGCTGAGCAGGGCTTGCACAGCGTCAAGGCCTCTTCTGCTCCTCACCCCACCCCACCAGCGAGCAGGCTGGGGGGCACAAGGAGCTGGGAGGGGACACAGCCGGGACAGCTGACCCCAACTGATCCAAGGGATATGCCACGCCATATGGCGTCATGCTCAGCATGTAAAGCTGGGGGAGGAAGGAGGAAGGGGGGGACGTTTGGAGTGATGGCGTTCGTCTTCCCAAGTCACCGTTATGCGTGATAGAGCCCTGCCTTCCTGGGGATGGCTGAACGCCTGCCTGCCGGTGGGGAGGAGTGAATGAATGCCTTGTTTGCTTTGCTTGTGCACACGCAGCTTTTCCTTTACTCATCAAACTGTCTTTAGCTCAACCCACAAGTTTTGTCACTTTTACCCTTGGATTCTCTCCCCCATCCCACCGGGGGGAGTGAGCGAGCGGCTGCGTGGTGCTTAGTTGCCAGCTGGGGTTAAACCACGACAGTAACAAATGTCAAAAGAGGCTTCTAAAGATTTACAATTAAGTTTAGTGACATTATGCATATGATTGAGTATCACATGGCTCTAAAAAAATCACTGAAAAACTGCAAAGGTTTGTCTTCATTTTCTGGATGCTTCATTTTCAAATTTTTTGCTAATTTGATGTCTTTATACTATCATTAGCTATTATCTCAGGGCACAATACACAATTAGGGTGAGGTTAATCATTAATTGTAGCAGATGGAAATCCCGATTTTAAGTAATCTTCTTGATAATTTCAAATTTTTTTGGCTGATTTCTCCTCAGAACTGGTTAGATCGTCGTCTTTTTTTGCCTTGTAACGTGGCTGATGAGCTTGTACTAGGAGTAGGTGAAGTGTCAGCTCTGCCATTTTCTTGTTGTTCACTTGCACTCGCATTATTATCTTCAAACCGTGGATTCTTCGCAGGAATCTCTTTAAGCCACTTGTCCTTTTTGTGAGCATTATTTTCGTTAAAACTAGATAATATAATCCATAAATCCACTCAGCCAGGCACACACAAACTGCAACACATCACTGTCCACTGAAAATGAACAAACGAAATGAGGGCACCACTGTGAACCCCTCTGCCTTGTGAACACCCACTCTGCCTCCAAGAGACGCTCGTACTGTACATGACACAGGACCCTCTAACATACAGACCAAGTGAGGGCACTGCTGTCAAGCTGTATATTAAGTATTAGTAAAGCATAATGTCTTTTTTTTTTTTCCTTTTTAAAGATAGATCTTTGAAATGTCTTGTTTAAGCTGACGAAGTTCAGCCTTCATTCTCCAAAGGATTTGGAAAACCTATTGACAATGAAAGACTACTTTTTATAATGTTAATGTGGTTTTGCCCAGGAGCTTTGTTGCTGTCCTTTCTTGGAACTTATGTCCTTACTGTTCCTGCTGTTTCCCTCCTGTATTTATGACATGCTAGTTGATTAACATCTAAATTATTGTATCTTAGAAAAAAATGCAATTTCAGTAGTGTATAGGCAGCAGGAACAGAATAACTAACTCTTCAAGATAAAGATCTTCTAATGTAAAATATATCAATAATGCATTAGTAATAAAAGATGGTAAAATCATAAAATTATGCAGAAACAGGAGGTATTGTGAGGTATTTTTAATGTTTTCAAGATTTTAGCAGGTTCTTAAAAATGGAAGGGAGGATCATTTTGATAACAGAAAAAAGTAGGGCTCGTGTTAGTATGTAATGAACAGAAGACTTAAATTGGTCATGATATGTCAAGGCTTTAAAATGGATAGTAAAAAAAAAAAATTTAATTGCCTTTGTTGTGTAAAACGTCAATGCTTATGTTAAAGTCATGGGTGTGTTTTTAAAAAAGGCATGTGAGTGTCAACATTTCACTTCTGTCTCAAGCAGATATTAATGACTGAAGAGGATAAGATTTACCTCACTAAATCAAGTTCTACAGTCTTTTGCTCGAAATAAAAAATCACCACATAGGTCTTAAAAGGTCTGTCTGTAGCCTTACTGCTAAAATACTTGTATAAAACTGGGGGGAAAGTGACTAAGAAAAGTCTCCTATCATCTCTGTAAAGCTTCTGTATTTCACTATGGCTCCCCGCAACAAATAAGGATTAACTGTAGAGGTAGTTTTCCTCAAATACTTGTGCATCTCCTGACCAGTGGAACAAAAAGCCTGCAAGCCTTCTCTAGAGCAAAAATGTATAATTTAGAGGCTTTTTGCCCAGACATTGGTCACAGAAACCTAGCAGACAAATGCACAGTTACGTATATTCACACAATAGTATGGAGGCTATTCGTAACAATTACAACATTAGACATCAGTCTTAAAATTTGGACCATAGCTGCACTTCATAGCCTTGACAGTTCAAATCGAGTTCTGCTGCAGTACCACTTAAAAACTCCAAGAGAAGCCGATGACTAGCTTTTGTCCCAGAAGAGAATGCTTTCTTCAGTCAGGATACAAAGTCATACCCAACTTTGCACTAACTTCATTATTTTCATTAGAAGTAGTTAGCAGGCGCAGCAAAATAGCACAGCAAAACACATACATATGAAATACATATTATCACTAAGATAGCAAAAATTGAGATGCTGTACTACGATACCCGGTACTATAAATTAAATTTTCCTTCTGTACCACATAAGTCAGCATTAACTCCATTGACTAAAATAGACTTTTCTTTCACCTACATAAGTATTAGAGGATGTTCCCATGGAATACACAGCCAGTAAGTGACTGGCTCTGGTTCCGAGGGGACGTGAACTCCAAACAAGATGTCTCGTAGCACTGAGATTCTGTGCTGTCTGCCAAGGTGTGAACCCCTAACAGGGCCTTTCCCTCAACTGAAGTACTAGCAGCTGAGGTACTTCTCTACCCAGAAATTGATTTTCACTAAGTTTAGAGCAGAGAATTATATCTGCAATCTCTAGCCCTCTGTCAAATGTGGCCAAGAGCACCAGGGGGGTTCAAAAGTTCTCAGTCACAGGAAGGAATACATCAAAACACGAGCTGAATGCACAACCTTGGGTTCTGTAGGAAACCCAGCTAAAAAATTTAACAAAACAAGTAGTCAACAAAAGCAATTATAAAATTCAAAAAACAACCATAAAAAACTTGAGACATATACAAGTGAGAAAACGTCTAAGCGAAATACCATGGAAAGTAAAACAGGCTGAAGGAAACTTTCATAGAATCATGGAATGGTTTGGGTTGGAAAGGACCTTAAAGATCATCTCGTCCCGACCCCCCTGCCATGGGCAGGGGCAACTGCCACTAGACCAGGTTGCTCAAAGCCCCATCCAACCTGTCCTCGAACACTTCCAGGGAGGGGGCATCCACAACTTCTCTGGGCAAACCTGTTCCAGTGCCTCACCGCCCTCATGGTGAAGAACTTTGAGTCTAGAGCAGTAATGTAAAAAGTCTATGATGAACAACCATGACAAAACAAGGAAAAAGGAATAATAACAGGGCGACCCGGATGAGGGCTAAGGCGATGGCAGTTTCCACCAGAGTGAGATGGGACAGCAGTCAGTCTAATACTAACCCCTCATAATTCTCTTCCGTTAGTCACCCCCTTCCTCCTCCTCGCCTGACTTACATGATGCCCTCGTGCCGCAGCGTCGCGGCCCGTGTATTTTCAGCGCCGCCTCCTCCGTCAGCAGTCGCAGGGAGCCCGAGGCCGCGTTAACCTGTGGGCGCAGAGCACCCGACCCGTCGCTCCCGCCTCCGCCGCGCCTCTACGAGCTCCTTCCCGCCCTCCCGCGGGCCGCCCCTCACCACGGCGCCG
>WAAD01021343.1:356-16253 GCA_013389945.1 Fregata magnificens | reverse complement strand
AAAGCCTTAAAACAGAGCATGTCTTACTGCTTTGGAAACCTGCTAGAGGAGGAAGTTTCATCTTCTGTCACCAAATACAAGCAGTTTGACTGTACCAGTAAATCTAAGGCTTGTGTAGAAAAAATAGAAATTGAATGAAGTAGAGTGATATTTGCAGACATATTTTAGTTGGCCACCTTCTTTACTCTCTCTATACTTGTCATGGCTGAAAACTACAGCTGAAAGGAAATAAATAGTGCAAAATCTAGGTTTGTTTTGTTTTGCCACAGGTTGGGTTTTATGTGGGCAATTCAAGCCAAAGAGAATCTATAAAAACTGTTAAATGATAGTGACAATAGGCCTTTTCCCAGAGTGCTCATAATACTGTAAGAAAAGTCCTGCTATTTTAAGTTGTGACATACTCCTGAATAGGCTCCTGTTAATTTTGGTTGGTTTACATCGAGTCTCATTTTGCTGCCTTAGGATACTTGTAAGTGATCCTGCTGGAATGGCACTGCTCACATGTGTCTCCACAATATTTAATATATTACTTTTGCATTGCAGCTACCACAGTGGTGTTGTATATAACTTATTGCTGAGGTCTGTGGGAAAAATACACAATTCCTGTAGTGCCTAAGTATCTAAAGATTTTGAAGTTCTAATCTTGTGACTTCCCCAAGGTAATGCATTTGGACCTATTTATAATCAAAGCTAGGCTCATGCCCTAACACACTAGACCCTTTTTCCTAGTTCGGGATGAGGCATCTCTCTGTTTTCCTAAACTTTGTCACTGGACTTGATAATGTCTGTACCTTGCCAGTTTGCCATTCCCTATGAGGTCTTATAATGATTCAGCTTCCTTTTTCTAATCCTTCTAACCTAAAATATAAAATTACTCCACCTGTGGGGAGGGAGGAGAGGGAGAGCTTGCTGCTTACTGAAATAACATGCCTTATCTAGGGGCGACTAATGATACCTCTAGGAGAATGTGTCATTATTGGGTAGATATTCTTTGACACTGCTTGCCTGTGCTCTTAAGGCATTAATCCTGTCTGTTTGTTCTGTGTATGTTGTCTCTGAATAATTTTCTGACTAATTTCATGTGCTTTGATTCTAGCTTTGTAATTATAGCATTGCAGCTACATACAGATGTGGTGATGGTTGAATTGTTATTCTCCTGTAATTGGGGTGATAAAGTCACTTTCTTTCAAATCCCTTTTCTGAGATGGTTATAATTTTCTGAATAACTTATTTGTCCTGAAAACTTGTATTACTTTTGTTCCACAAAATGAGATTTTAAAAATTAATTCTGTCAAAGTCTTTATGCTGTTTAGGATTTCCTGACTCTGAAAATTTGTGCATTGTGAAAATTATTCAGAAGCTCTCTTTATACTTCACTAAGGTCATCACCTTTATAACAGTTCAAATTTTACATGTATATGGTAGATTTATTTTGATGCTCAAATTTCATGTGACTGGTGCAGAGGAAGATGTAAAGGTTTAAAGCTCAGGTTTGGACCATGAGGTCTGGAGCTCAGCATATTTAAAATGACATCAAGTAAGAATCTTTCTTAATAGAAATGAGGTCTTACTGTGATATTCCTGGGAAATGGTGTGATCTTCCTGTTTGCTTAAACATGAAATCCGGTAGAGTTCACTAGCAACTCATTCTGTACATAACTGCTGACTTCATTTCCTGTGGTCGCTACATGATAGATGAGATGGCTTTGCTACATATTTAATTTCTAATTCAATTTGGGTGAACACATTTGCTTGTCAATCAGATCCCTGAGAAATTCTCAGATATTACTGTTTACAGTGTTATAATCTGTTCTGCAGATGCTGATGATCTGTTATCCACACTCCTGCTAACAGCCCTCTCTGCTCCACTTTTTTTTTTCCCCCCTCTCTCAAATGCCAGCTACTCTTTATCTCAAATTTTCTAGTTAATTAACTTAATTAAGTTAAATCATGGTCTTGGAGGCTGTGATACTGAGGAACCTTTTCTTGGCAGTTCTTTTTCTCTTGAGCAGTTCCTGTGCTTGTTCTTCCTTCTTCCCACCACTTGTTTTCACGGCTGCAGCACACTGCAGCCAGATTCATGTAAGTCAAAGAATCTTTCCTGCCTTTTTTAAAACCCCAAGCAATTAACTGTTCAGGTTCACAGAGCAGCCCCACAAATGGTTGTTTGGCACAACTAGAAGGTGACAGCAAACCAGTGAGTGGACAGGAACTCAAAGCTAGCAGCAGAGAGAGGGGAGAGAAGCAGCCTAGGCTACCACTGCTGCTAAAAAAGAGGTCCTTATATATTTGAGATCTGCTGTTATTTTGTCAGAGCTTCTGAAGGGAAACATCCCAAAACTTGGTGCTTTTTCACAAGGTTTCAGTGGGTTTAATGCTAACCACCCCCCACCTCCCCACCCCCCCAAATAAAACAAAACAAAAAAAAAAAAAAAAAAAAAAGAAAAAAAACCAAAAACCAAACCCAAACCCTGCCAAACAAACCAACAAAAAAAAACCAAACCAAAAGAAAAAAAATCTTACTTTACAGACCTCACAGCACTTGACTCCATTACTTTATTCAGCACCATGTTGTAGTCTGAGTGGAACTGCCTTAAATATTACCACTGAATTGTACCTTGACTTGCTGGCTGTTATACCATACACTCATGAACATATCCATCAGTGCCACTGTTGATTTAAGCATCACCCTTCCCTGTGCTGATGGCACCAGGGAATCATCATGGCCCATGATGATAACTTCTGTTCATGTGGTTGCACAGTGAACAAATGCAAGTTAATCTCTTTAATGCAGCTACTCAAACTGGCACTGCCACTGGAAGAAGTGCTCATAGAACCACACCTGTAGTTGTTTCTTGCTGGGGGTACTTGGCCTCCCCAGTAATTCTATTTTTCAGTTCTTTCAAATGAATAGCTACATATAATGCTTAATTTAAAATAAAAAAATTTGACCACTTTTGACTAGTGAAGTTTGGAAGTTTGACTCTGTCTTGGAGCTGATCTACCTTTGAGTTTTGCTAGTATAATAATGCTATTTGGGAGTATGGATACATGTCTGTTATGAGGTAGAGTCTCCATTCCTCACCTGAGTAATAGCCCTAGCACATACAGCTGCTCCAGTCAATGCTCTAGTGTGTGCCTAAGTATACCAACAGCCTTTTGAGACTTCTGTGTTTTATTTAGAAGCTTGTATAAGCTATCCTAATGAGGGTTGATGAAAAACACTCTTCCTTGAAAGTAGCTGTGGGAAATTTTAAGGCAATCAATGAGAGCTGTCACCCACAAGAAAGGCACAGGTAACATAGGTAGCAAGTTTTCTTGGGGGTTTCTTTTGTGGTGATATATCTTTCTTGTAAAGCACAGCAGTGAAGTCAATGAACATGAGACAAAAGACAGCAAATAACTTTTTGATATGGAAGACATGAACAAAATCTTATACCTACATTTCTTCTCCCAGCACTGGCTTCAGCGAGTTTATTCCAGTCTCTATAAATCCCTACAATATGGGTGGAACTGAAGTTAAAAACCATATTGCTTAACAACAAGATTACAGTGGTATTTATGCTCATTACCTGGGCCCTGTCAATGTTGCTGGGTCACCAAGTCATCAGTGTGTTTGATTATACTGTGCTGAGACTAATTACACTGTTGTACAGAGCAATTGGAGGCTATAAAAGGGAGCCATTTCTTAGAGCTACTCTGTATATACACACACCCGAAGGCAGAAAAGCTTTTAATGTTAGCTGTGCTTTGTGACTTGCTGGATGAGCACCACTCTGTGGTCTCTGAAATGCAGGCTTGATTGAGTAGAATATATGCTTGTCTGCAGGAGCAAAGCNAGTCACTCTAGGTTTGCAAAAAATTAAACAGCCATTTCTGGAGGGCAATTTAGAAACCTAAATATTTCTTCTGCCAACTTTCAAATTCTTAAGCCTTTGTTTACTTTATCTGTGGCCTTCATGTATATGATTTTTTCTGAAATCATGTCTTTGTCACATAATTACACTTAGTTTAAAAAAAAAACGCTAAATAAGGAAGAGTTATTGGGGAATTTTCTTTGTAATTCTCCTCCTTTGCCATATGGTTAATATCTTTTTATGCATAGCTGCGGCCTTGGCATAATTGAAAGATTCCTCTGATGTCCTTGCGCTTGCACCTGTTTTCACCAAGGCTGAATTTAACTTTGTTTTGTGAATTGAGTGTTCTTTGAGAGAAAAAAATTAAAGGACTTGGGCCAATAAATTACAGCAGATTTAGCAAATGAGAAGTTAAGGCATTATTCTCTCCAGCTGCCTGCCCATCCCATCAGCTGGGGGTACAGCCGGGAGAACAAAGCTGGCAGCATAAAACATGTCTCCAGGCAAGGCACCCGGTCACTCTGGTGTCCTTTGCTGACAGTTTGTGCCAATGTGCCAGGCTCTGACTGACAGTGGCTGAGACGCACATGCATGTGATGCGATGGGGCCAGTAACTCCTGGCAGAGGAGCTGAAGACAGTAATGTCTGCAACTACCTCAGTGTCACCTGATCTTATCTTTGGAAATTCCAGCTCTGTTTGCTTTAACATCACTTCTTTCAGCCTGCCCTTGAAAATAGGATGCAGTAAATTCCCTGACAGAGAAAACAATCTTCTATCTTTGTACTTTTACAGGAAGAAATACTGTCCAGTGTTTCTAATGAATTCTTTTCGTAATAATTCTAATGCCTTGGAATTGCTCTTTCTTAAGTGAAGAATTTAGTGTAATTTCTATTACATATAATGATTTTTTCTTATCAATGACAGCAATGAACAAAGATTATTTTCTGTTTTCTCTTTATAAAAAATCCTCATTCTTCTGTTTATGTGACACTATTTAAAAACATTCACATCTTATTGTGAATGTCATACTTTATTTTCGTTGGATGTATTTTGAAAGGTTTTTCAGTCTTCCCAATAATCTTCTGAGTCTCCTATTCTTGAAGCATTTTTCCTTTCTCATCTATATCTTTGTTTTATATGCACTGACATCCTAATCCTGCCAGATCATAGTTTTGTAATTTTGCTCTTGCAGAACATTTAAGTACTAATGGCTTCACAGTAGTGGAACAGAAGAGCTGGCACCTTGCAGTACGGACCTGCAGAACAAGGACTTTCTACTTCTGATTTGTACAGAGCTGAGCAAATTGCTCCTGTCAAGGGATAGGTAAGAGTAGTGCTGGTTTATAACTATAGTAACTAACAATGGATTGGTCCTTTAAAATCTATTAGTTTGCCCTGTTATATAGTATCATGCTTACACTGGCAAATTTTCCCGCAGCAAACCTCAAGACTGCTCACCCCAACTGGACTTCTGTTTCTGTCCCCCTTTCCCATTTCTATTGTCTTACAAACAGTCAGCTACAGGCTGGAGGCTACATGCACGTTCTCTATGGACAAGGCAATGGTGTAAGATATATATATATATATTTTTTTTTTTAATACTTTAATTCTGAAACTTGTGTGAGTTTTATCATACTTTCATCATTGCAGCCATATCTATAGTAAATGAATTTTGAGGTTTCGGTACAGGATTGTCCAATCTTGATCCTAGCAATGTAACTGTACTTTGTCTACATTACTAGCATTCCTCAAGGTAGTTCTAGAAATGTGCATGCTCTCTTTCTTTTTTCTCTTTCTCTTTTTTCTTTCTTCTTTTTTGCTTTCTTTATATGCATCCTACATGCCTGCTTGTGCGTGCAGGAAATCACATCAGTAATTGGTATGTAAGATGGTGGTACATCTTAGATCAACACATTTTCACTAGATGTTTAAAGAATTTCATTGAATCCATTTGAAAAGGTGATGACTTATAAGTATAACTAATAGCGGGCAGAGTCTTCAGGTATATTTTTATTGCAAATTTTCACATCCTGTATAATAGAAATAATACATTACACTAAACATGAGTACTTCATTCCAAATCATTTGACACTTATATCCAAATACATTGTACAATTACAGACATGTATGCGTGTGAATATTATTTGATATGTCATAGTTTCTTTTGTTTGTGGACTCTGAGATCAGAATTACAAATGTTTCTTCCTATGGCTAAGCACTTAAATCCACAACATCTAATTTATGTGGCTAAGTATGAATTTAGCAGTCTAGTATCAAGCATGTGCTTTTGGCTGTACTGATCTTTAGCATTCTTTTCTTATTTTAATGCAGAATTTAACCTTTTAGTTCCTACTTCTTTTCAGTTTGGCCATTTCAAAAAGAATGGTTGCACACTAATGTTCATGCTAACAATTCTTTTTCTTCATATCCTCACGGAGACCAAAATAATATTGTCATGTGAATGTGTGGCATTTTTTTTCCCAAAGCACCAGGTAGAAAGTAGTCAAAATCTATGTTAGTATGATTTTGTTCAACTTTAATTAGTTTTCCACTCTCCTTTGCACTCAGCAGAATAAACCAGACCCATCTGACCCAGAGCCAAGAATAACAGTAATGCCTCCTCTTTCTTCTTCTCCCTTCTCTTCCTTCTTCTCTCACAGAAAGAAAAACCAAATTTTTCTTTAGTTTTTGGTGAACCCAAACAAGTTAAGGCTCCCCTGCATCAAATATTTTTTGAACCCTTTAACATTTCTGAAGTATGATAACATATTTTGCGTTGATTATCTGACAAATAGTTTGTTATGCTTGTAAAAATTTCCGTTGCCTATATTGGTGGTTAGAAATGCTGCCAGTATGCATGAGTAATCACAAGAACAGCCATCAGTCTTCAGATGAAGTCAATATTTGCTTGTGCTTCAAGTTGTGGATATGTTTGTGTGGGAGCTTAAAACAGTGTTGATAAATGACATGAAGCCATCTTTATCTGGAACATAATAGTAGCTAAGGTGGTGTTAGAAGCACTGTATTATAATTGTGCCCAAGAACTCTTCTCCTTACTCAGTTTTTTCTAAAATATGACACTGAATTAAATGTGAATTTACATGATTTCCACTTTAATAGTTAATGTTAGTGGAGTCTCAAGGGTTTAGAGAGACAGAAAAAAAATCTCAAAAAACGCCTATGCGTTCATACAAGAACTGAAACTTACTATTCTAGCTTAATAAATCTGGCCAGAGAATCTTTCTAGTAATGTTTTGGATTCTTTTTTATTGTTTTCTCCTTATTTTTGCATTAGAAACACAATTAGAAATCATGGTGGGGTGCAACAAAGGAAAAGCTCTTGAAGCATATTTGGATTTGAGCTTATAGTCTAGATTTCACTTTTGGAGTGGATTTGAGGGACAAGGTGAGACTGGAAGGTTCATGAGCTCAATGCTCATTCCTGCTTCTGGCAAGAGGAAATAAGCAGGACTTTTCAATATTTTAATTGTACATTGAAGTAAGAAAGGGGGGTGGGGTGGGTGAAAAACTCTAATGGTATATACTGCAACACAAATTTGCATACATAGGAGATTTCTGGCATATGAACAGCAGCTTCCACAGCCATCTGTTCTTTTGTTGGGGTTGCAGCAACTTGCATCAATTCCAAATATTCACTGATGCGCTCTAAACATGTTTAATAAGGACCTACTGAAAGCATAGGTTACAGGAAGCAAATCCCGCATTGTTTCTAGACAAGTCTTGATGATTATTGTGGTATACATCCAGTCAGCTAACTTTTGTCCATGCTCTTTTGTTTTTCTTTGGGAAGATTGTGGCTGTTCTGACATGTTTATCTGCTGGTATTGGTGTATTCAGAGATCAGGGAGTCTTACTGTGGTGAGATAAGGAGCTCTACTGTAGCTGGGGTCAAGAGCTCTGCCCTTCTATGTGGGCAAAAATCTAGGGAGAGAGGAGAGGATGGCAAACTGATGTGATGTGTCTTTACAAAAGAAAAGCAGGTTTGGGGAAGGATACAATCCAAGCATCTCTCAAACTCAACCTCTAAAACTCCAGTGGTATCTAACAGCTGACTTAGACTCTTCAGCCTTTAAAGTAGGATTCTATACTTGTCTCTCATCTAACTGCCAGTCAGCCCTATGGCAAGAGCGGTTATGATACAAACATCTGTTGAAATTATGCACTGTGGATCCCTTCAGATAAAACCCATCTATTTTATTGTTCCCATAAATTAATGTTAGGAAAGGATTCATCCCAGATCCTTTCCTATTGAATTTTGCTAAGTCCATCAAGCAAAACATTCAAAACAAAAAAGACTGCTGGAGTGCTTGAAGGTAATTTGTGTTGGCTGTTGATTATTCTAGGAGGTGTGGGAAAGGGTGAGCTCTTTGGCTTGCATTATAATTGTACACTCTTTTTTGTTTTGTTGTTCTCCCCCACCCCCCAAGTTTTCTGTTGAATTTCTCATTCTGTAAATGTAAAATATTCAGGCAGACAACCTAAACTGAATGTTACTTACTGGGGGAATACTGACTCTAACTTATTTTCTATTCAGATTTTTACTCTGGGCTAACACAGGAATGGAAAGTAAGATAATAATTCTATATTTAGTTGGTGTTGCTAACTTTCTCCCAATTCCTGATTTTCAATAGTTACCTCACAGATTTCAGAGTATCTGTCTGTAACTGTGAATGTGTCAGAAGTTGCTAACAAGCACTTGTAAGTGCGAAAACTAAAGTATAAATATTTTTAATCAAAATCATTCCTAAATTATCATAGTGGGTGAATGAATAAACATCTAGTTAGTCATTACAATTTTTCCAATGACACCCATGCTGGAGAGAACTATGACCACCCTGTGACCCAGTGACCAAAATCTGGCAACTGCAGGTATTTAAAATGTATGAAGTGTCTAAAATATAGCAACAAAAATGAATTGCATAACTCAAGGAAAGAATGCTTCAGAGCTGAAGAATTTCACGCTTATATTTTTACTGGACTTATTTATAAATTTCTAAATACAACATTTTAAACCTCCTACCATAATTTCCTTAAAGGTACTTAGTCTAAGGAATATAAAGTATTGATCAAGGACTAGATGTCCATTTAAGACATACCTGAAGAAGGTATAAACATAGTTGCCATACTTGCAGACGTATCAGCAACATATGGCACCTTAAAACATGGGAAGCTCCTTATCAAAATATATGGCATCGTGAAAATTTTTTTCATACTAAAATCAACACCTATGAAAGGACTAATAAATCCATGATTGAACGAGAAATTTTTTCATTATAGAGCCTTGTGTAGCTGCTGAAATTGTGCACATGGTAAAATCCAAACTATTTTGACTATTTGTGGTCTTCAAGATTCAGTTACCATACCAAAATTAATACTGTGCTAATCCAGTTAAAACACAGATTAATTTCTCCCATTTCTGGAATTATGAAAATAATAGACAGTTTGGTATAGTTTGGAGAAAAGTGCAGGTCATGATTGCTTTCGATGAGAGTGACTTTATCTCTGTGTCCTTTTTTCCAGGGACCCATCAGAGTAGAAGGTAGTTTCTGGACTAAGTGTAGAAGTTCACAAATTTGAAGTTGAATAATTAATTTAAACTATCTTAACTAAACTTGGTCATTCAGTAGCTGAATAGGCATATCCAGTGTGGTAAAGATTTTCACACAAGTGTGTTGAAAGACATTTTTAATTTATTATTGGGTGCCACAGATTATTGTAGACTTGCTGTCCCCATTCATCTCACCAGACCTCAGGGGAGTCCTTTTGCTGCGTAACTCTTCAGAAAAATCAATCAAAAACTAAGTAACTGGAATTGTTGCATTGGCAGCTCATTCCATTTAATGAGGGATTACAAAGGAAGGCTGGTGCTCTCAAACACCTGCCTGAAGTAGCTGGAATAGACTGGCGAATCCAGAGATGTTTGACTAGTCTTTGAATGGGAATTGGAAGAATAAGTCTTTACAATAAATATTTTCAGTTTTAATATAGGTAACATCTAATTACATAGAAAAATTATGTGTGTGGCAGATTTGTAGTTAATCATGAAGGAAACCAAAGTCGCAGTGATGAACAAGCAGCCATACATGCACAATTTAAGCCTGTACGTCAGGATAACTGGAGATTTTAGGCTTTGGGATCAATCTGATTTTATGTTCTTATTTGCATATCTAATGAATATGCATTATTATTTGCATATAAGACATGATCAGGTCTTAGCCTAACAGCATATTTCCTCAGCAAGAAGCCAAATGACTGTGCTTTAATCTTACAAATGCTGGAATCCAATGCACTAGAATTAGATACAATCTCTGTACTGTGAGTAGCTGGAGGAAAGTGACCCTGCCACCTTTTAGTCTGCGAAAGCTGTTTGTAATTTCTTGGAGCGACTCCCTTCCCACAGAGATAATATTTAGAGATGGTGTTGAAGATTAGCACTCCTACGTGTCTTAGGTCAATGCTCTGCCTTGGGTTGCTGAATGTCCTTCTCCTGGATTCTCTGTAGCTCAAATCCTGAAGCAAATCGACCAGTAACTGAAGTCAGCAGTTCTCTAGACAGGCTTGTGTTTGGCTCCCTTTGGGAAGAGGCTGAGTCACTCCCAACAGCTATCATGTTATAGAGCTTCTTGTAGAGCGATGCCAAATCTTGAGATTTACAATTTGCTAGTTCTGATTTTTGGCTGGACACACAAGTTCATTCAGTTATGAAATTGTGATATCAGTTTTAATTTAAAACTGAAAGCAACTTTTAACCCTTATAAAAATGTAGAAATCTGAACCTGTGAAACAGTACAAACTAAGCTCTACGATGTTCTAAAATTTTTGAAGATTAAGAAAAATCAAAAGAAAACAAACCTNCCCTGTGTCTGGGACTGACAGTGGGAGGACTTGAGAGCAGGAGTGAAGAAGGGCCGCTCTGAGGCGGGATAAGGTGAGAGATGATGATCTGGAGTAGTAATAATTGCGAGGACTGTATGCTGTGAGGAGCTCTGTCTGGAGCAATTGGGAGGCACAATCCCACCAGTAGACATCTAGACTTCTCTATGGGATTCATGGTTTGGGAATACTGAAGAAGTGGCTGTGCCCCTCTTTACTTTTCCCTTATCTCCTTTTCCCAAAACACCTCTCTTGTTGTCATCAGTTAGCATGGAGTTTCCTCACTTTTCACAATCTGTTATAACTCAAAAATTTAGTCATCCTGCTTCAATCTAGTCTCTGTATGTCCTGGCTTACCTGGGCTCCTACTGTTCTTCCCACTTGTTCTTGGCAGTGTTTGACTGCAGTCTTTGGGCTGGATTTTTCTTTCAAAAGTGAAGCCCAGCTTCTGCTCCAGCAGTTTTTAAGAGATGCTGGATAGAGGATGAACATACCACAGACTTCCCAGGACTCAGAAAAGAGTATGTGTAGAGTTAAAAATGGTCATCATAATAGAATTAGTCCAACTAAATCAGGACTTTTATTGTATTTTTATGCTGTTCCAATTTACCTGAAATAAAAGGCCAAGCAGTGGCTGCTGCCCTGCTTCTAGAAAATCAGGCAGTAGGAGGAGTTGGAAAGGAAAAATACATTCAATCCTTTGGTTTAAATGATGAGAAGTTTAAATGGAAATAAAGAATGTTTCTTGGTAACAGAGTTATCTTATCTGACACAGGAAGAAATGTAAGACTCAAAAGACTGATATGCAAAATGTTGAATACTTACATTGTTTGGCTACAGTTGTGCTGCAGAAGGTTGTTCTTAATTTTTTTTTTTGTTTGGCCATTTGTTTTCTTTTTGTTCCTTGTGTCAAGGAAGTCTGGAATGCTACTGTTTTCTGTTAGATAACCAACAGCTGCTTAAGGCTCATTTTCTTGGCTTTTTTAATGAGATTATTGTTTTGTTAGATCTCTTAGTCCTTGTAGAGCTGACAAGAGGTGAATTTTCATTGTTACAGTTTGTGTAGGAGCTCTGTGCATGACCTAGGATTCTAATTCTTCAGGTATAATAACCATGGAGCAAAAGCACAGTTGCTACATCCTCTCCTACTCCCCTGCTTTATCAAAGGTCTTACTGGACTAAACGTTTTGCATGTAAATAATACTTTTTTTGTTTTCCTTCCCCGAAACTAGAACTCTGGTTGTAGGTCTAGTAATTTCTGGTTGGGATTGATTGCTATAGCTCTTTTCTGCACAGGAAAGTTCATACGCTATCCTGGCATGACTCTTTATAACGGAAGTTGCTGTTTCTGTTTTGGATATTATTCAGCTGGTTTAGTTAAGTACTCACTGTTGGACACTGTGTCCAACTGACGAAGCCCAAGTATTAAGGTCTGGTTTTGTTTTTTGGTGGGGTTGTTTTTTTCCTCCCACTCCCTCCATTCCCTTTTTGTTGGAAAGTGTTGCCCAGCTTCTGGCTTTACTCAGTCACTGACAGCGATGGAGGGGTGAGGTCTGCTCCGAGCCAGAGGAATGATGGGTAGTAGCCAGATGCTACTGACTGGAGCTTTATTTGCTGTTACAGATGTATTTTGGTCCCCTTCAGATCTGTCATTTATTGGCAACCTAATCCCAGTCACCAGGTCAAAAGAAACCCTCCACACTGTGGAGGACTGACCCTGAACCTGGTAAGATTTGTCCAGAAGAATGTTATTTTTGTTGCAAGTTTTAGGATTCTGGCACATCCTAATGTCTCAAGTTTATTTTAATATTTTAATGAACACCAACAATATAAAATGCCCACAATTAGTGGCTAACAGTAGGAAATAAATCTTTATTGTTGTCAGATAGATATGTTCCAAGTGAAAAACAAATATTCTTCCGAGCCTGTTGACACATTTCATAATAAAATGTTTCCTAGGTATGCCTCTTTGTATTAGTCCTTATGTAACTTTCTGATCCAGCTGCGGAAGACCCAGCCGTAAAGGGAAAAAATAGAAATGCATCACACTTACAGTATTTTTTTCTTCATTATCTAAGGTGCTGAACTGTCTTCTTTCAGTAGAATTTGTAATAGTGTTCCATCAGGCTAGCCTTTTTTGGAAACTATTGAGTTTGTGGATGGGATCATGCCTATTTCCCATGGCAGGAGACTGCCTTAAAGTTAATGGTCACATTATACTTCAGAAGAAGATTGATACAATTTTTTAAGGTTAGGGTATTCTGCTTGGCTGAATAGACCCACCTAGTGTCGCTTGTAATTTAAGTAATGGGCTTGTCTTGTACCTCATTATAGACCTTTTGTAGGGAAAGATGGCGGAAAGTGGCAGCAAATGTAGTTTTTACAAGCAGCATATGAAATGACATAGGCATGACAATTTTCTAGAATGCTTGAAAATTGGACTAAATGCACTGTCTATATGAAGGACGAATACCAAGTCTTGTTGCAACGGGCAATGTCAGAAATAGGCTGAGTGTGATGGGACCTGAACTGACAGATGTACTGAAAGATATAATATACTTATTGTTTAATCATGTGGATAGAGGAGAAGATGGAAACATAGAGAATAAGAAGCTTACAGTAAGAGCTACTGCTTAATCTGAGCAATAGCCTCTGAGGCTTCTTAATCTACTAGGGGAATTGTATAGATGCAATAAGTCTGACAAGACAAATAAAAGAATAAAGGATCTTGTAAATCAGTGAAAGTCTGGATTTTAATTTCTGCTATTCTACAAGGGACTGGGGAAAGGGAAATAAAGAGAGGAAGGCAAAAAAAGTGCCCTGTTCTGTTCATGATTTAGGAAACAGAGAAATTGAGTCTAAGATGTGCCGGTTTTTGCTTTTGGAAGCATATTAATTGCAGGCTTGGAATCCCCAGCCTTGACTGAGGAGTCAAGATGGCTGCGCTGCTGATTGATGTAGTTTGTGGTTAAATATTGCCACAGTGTCAAAAAGCCTCAGCTAGGTCTGAGAAAAATATGTGGTAAATAACTGTCCATGTCCCACAGGGCTTGCGGTTTAAAAGTTTGCAAGAAATTAAAGGATGTAAAGATCTGCCTGACACTGCCCATAATGATGTGTTGGGTAGGCAGGATTGAAATAGTTCAGTTTTAATCAATGGGAATGATGTGGGATAGGTGGGAGTGGAATGAGAAAAAAAATAGTAGGTCCTAACATGCCCATCTTAATACTTTAAAAATATAAACACACTTACGAAGCTGGGCTTTTCAATAAGCATGCTTGTGTGGGAATATATCAATGTTACGCTTGTGGCCACAGAAGGCAAGGTAATGCAAATAAATGCCAGTAATCTACTGATAGTTAGAGGGACCACAGATAAAGCTACCCCTTATGTACTACAAGAATACACTGCTTATTGCAACATGTGTTTGGAGAACCATAAATTAGTATAACTTTTCCAAGCTAGAGAATCATAAGCTATTTAGCATACTTATTATTACCAACAAAAGTCATGAATGTTGGAAGCCATATAATGTAAACAGACTGCTTTCCCTGACCTGTCTGTCATGCCAGTTGTTGAACAGCACATTAACTTGAACAACTGCAGTAACTTTTAAATGTTCTATGAAAATCCAAATTACATCAGTAGGAAAGGTATTTTAGGAAATTTAATTACATACCAAAGCATGCAGGTGCTTGAAATTTAATTGCTCAAAAAGGATGGATTGCTAAACATTTCATAACTTTGTTTTTGTTCATCATCTTTTGCTTAATGCACACTGGTTCCATGAATGCTAAGCAGTGGAATTTTTAGCAGAAATTTTAATAAACATTACGATAGACAGTTAAAAACTATAAACATTTACAATTCTTCTAAAGTCTGTAGTAGATATATAATGTAATAATTTAAACTCTTCTGTACGTTATTATAAGGATCTTAAGAAAAATTTCTATCCCTTCCAAGTCCAGCAAATCTTGTGCGAGAAAGAAATGCCTTATGTGGGTTTCTGCAGTGTTAAAGACTGTTGTTAGCCATAAGCATTCAAACAATATAAATAATAAGCTTAAAAAAAACCCCAAAACTTTTACTACCCTTTCTTTGCTACATATGGCTCTCTTGCTCCCTTAGAGCTCAACATGTGTTATACCTACTTGCTTTCAGCTTTAACTTCTCTTTTGCTGTTAATTCCTTTCTCTCCTATGTTCTTGTCTTCTCAGCTCTTCATCTTCCTGTCACCTCTCACTTACTCTGTGTCTCTGCATTTTTCTGAATTCCTAACCACAAAAGCCTTGCTTAGAGCTTTAGTTGAGTCTGGGGACAGTGGTGAATAGGAAGCATGACTGTATTGTCATGAGGAACTGGCTGTCAACTACAGAGACTTGGGAAGTAGCATCCTTCTGTGGCTTCACGCTCATTGAAAGAGATGGCCAGAAATTACAATAAACATTCATGAGAGTTGGCAATTTAAGATAACCTTTATCTCTCCCAGATGTCTCCTCTGCTTGTAAAGTGAGGCCTCAGAGGTTTTGCTCTGAGCACATTGCTTCCCAGACTGTATCTGCTTCCCTACCAAGAATGACTTCAGGACTCATTCTTTAAAGTCTAAACAATGAAACTAAAATATGTTTAATTAAAGCTCATATGACTAATGATTTAATCTCCTCTTTCCTCTCCTCCCTATTATCATAAACAGTGCTGGAATATCTTCCCCAGCAGGGCTAACACCAGTTTCTGTCAGTCCACTTGCTGCTGTTCTAACTCGCCTGAATTTGGTGCTTTCAGTACAGATCCATTAGCCCTGCCAGGGAATGTCCCAGGAATATGCAGAAAGCAATAGAACAGGAATATTGCTGTATTTCACAGTTAAGTGTAGTAAGACTCATTTCATCCCGAAAGGAATTGTTCTGATTGCAATACTTGGACAGTGTTTTTACAACAGGAAAGTGTTTCTGTGTTGAGAGATGGGAGGAAGATTATATTAATGAAAAGACAGTTTTGACAATGTTAGCTACCCAAGCTGTTCGAAGGCTTTTCACAATATTTCTTAGTAATCATTTGGTTTCAGGAAGCCACACATCTCAATGCAATTGGTGCCACTGGAGTTTGTGTGTCTGGATGGCTCTGTGGGTGTTCGTGCTTGGCCA
>WAAD01021341.1:2128-17002 GCA_013389945.1 Fregata magnificens | reverse complement strand
TTAAAGAGATGCAATAAAAGAGGGCTACTCATTAAAAAAAACCAAAAAAAAAAAAAAAAAAAAGACTGTCAGTGCACAGAAATACCACTCATTAATTAAAATGTGAGAAGATCATAATGTGTTTCACTGATAGGTACTTTTAAATTGTCACCCCTCAGGAAATAAACTAGTTCAGAGCCAGGTAGATGGACACTCCGTGGGATTTTTTGCTCTCAATTCTGTGCCAGTACATCTCCAAAAGAAACCAAGAAAATTATACTAGTGCAGGATTATGAACACTGCAGCCCATAGGTCATGCATAATACCTATTAAATTGTATGTCAGGATTGCATTGGTATATTCATTTTCTTTGCCATCCCTTCTCCCTTCTCATTACTCCCAAATCCTCAGTCCCCAAGGAAAGTCTCACTCAAGGTCTTCAAACACTAGGTCTTGGCAGGAGCATAATCTTACAGACAGGCTTCTCTGTCATTTAAACAGGCACAGTGCTGTACAAGGGAGTATGAATACCGATTCCAACCTGTCACCTACAGCAACATCACTATACACCATCCTATCGACAGATTAAATAGATTTGAGTGAAGGCAATGTCAAAAAAACACTGAATTATTAATTTGGAGATTGAACTATTACAATACTTGATGGAAAAGCATGTTTCTCCATGCCATTCTGGGAAGAGCTGCTGTAGCTCTTCTCTATTTGGTCTTATTGTACCTATTCAATTACTGGCCTCACTTCATGCAAATGTTCATTTTGATTTCTGAGATATGATATCACACCATATAGATTCATTCTTAGAATAGTGTTAATTCTCAGACTAATAGAGACCTTATAATGGTAACAAATTTTAGTCATATTGGCCTGGGACGCATTTAAGCTGATGATTTATCATTGCAGAGATTTAGGATGTAAATCGAATTTTATGCACTAACTTTTGCGTTACAGCAAAATTTCTGCACAAATCATGTTTTGCCAAGATGCATACAGAATAGATAATCAGCTTTCCTAAAAAAAAAATTTTAAATTAAAAGTCTTCTGATCTTGAGATCAATAACAGAAACCTTAAAAAAAAGTCAGTAAACTATGAGTTATTTAAAAGAGGAGCAAAAAATAAATCCTAGAAGTCAACCTAGCTGTGATCTTCTGGCCTCTTAACATAGAATCCAAAAATTCAAAAAATTGACCTATCTGTAAAGAGAAAGACCATTAATGGAGATGCTTGCATTTCCAGCTGCATTTCCCAGAATTCAAAAGTTTACACAAATATTATGATTATCAGCAAGGAAAATATACAGCCTGGCTAAGCAATCAATGATCTCATATAATTCACAGCAATGTGAATCTGTCATCTTTGATTCCATACATGAAGCATGCTAAAGAAATAAAAAGATCCTCAGCAGTATCCACCAGAAAGACGGGGGAGGCAAACAGCAATTTAAACATTGTAAACTACAAAATACTGTGAAATCCTGGCCTTTACAGAGCCATTTCGTACTTTGCAATAAATTGCAGCAAAGCCAGAATTTCGGTGTAAGTACATGCAAGTCTGAAAAAAGATGATACTGGCATTGTTTTGTAACTTGCACTAATTTAACAGAATTGGTGACAAAAACCAATACCAACATCATTTATTGAATAATTCATATTATTTTAATACTAATACATTTATTTTCTGGAAGATTTACATCATCTCTGTTGAAAGTAGTTCATCAGGACCTAAGGGACACCAAAAAGCAACAAAGTAAATTTCAGTGATCTGAAATATATAGGTTACAGAAATATTAACTAAAGTAGATTTGTGAAGAATGTTCTTAATAGAACATTAATAGAATTCTTAAAAGAAGAATGTCTAGAAAGAAGGGTTCTTTTTGATATAGAAAAGCAGGTTTCTATGAATGATTTATATATGATTTTATATATATGAATTATTTTATGAAGAAACTAAACTAACAGTTCCTCTGGTGCTGAACCATTAAGAACAGAAAAAAATTCAAACACTTTCAGGTACTAAATCCTCATCAAAAAAAAGTACAGCAGGCCTTCCATGTTAGATAAGGTGAGCCCGATAACATATACTATGTGGAATATTGCATGAATATGTAGATCTGGTATGCTTTGCAGTAACATTAAAGAACTCATTGTTCAAATGCGAAGTTGCCCTAGTGATCTCATTTGCCCTCTGCAAAACTGCTGAGAGTACAACATCCATCCAGTGTCTCGAGTTTATGACTATGAGTGTGAAGCACTTTGAGATTCCTCAAAACAAACATTAACATTAGTCCCGTGATGCTCCTTCTTGACACTACCTTCACTTAGGTAGTTTTTCAGATTCCAGCTGCAATTTTTTCTGATAACAGTTACCCCACAGGCAACAAGGCTTGTAGAGTAAAGGTTGCAGAACCAGGCCCTGTATTACTGGCAATTACAATAGGCAGTATTTTTATTCAGTTTATAACTGGTATGTTTAATTCCAGTAAACCCAGAATTAGATAAATCAAGGAAGAATCATGACATCATCATTTGAGCAAGTGCTCAGGTGAAACTACTTCTAGAAAAATCCAGCTTATACTGGGAACACTCAGGTATTGCCAACAAAAAACTTCAAAAACATCATGGAAGCACCTTTGAAAATACTGAGGATTAGGCAAGATAATACCGTTTTCACCATTTTCCTTCTGATCCTTGGAATTGCTTTCATGATTCTCTTAATGGATTTTTTTTTTTTTTAAAATGAGTCTGACATGTTCTCAACATTCAAGGAGCTGGAACTTAAGGATATCAAATATTTCACAGTAATAATCACAGTGTGGCCAAGATTGCTATCCCAAGATTTAACTAGTATCAGTTACCCGTTACTAAAACTATAATGTTTCATTTGCACAGTTATTCTACTCTGAAGGGGGGAGGGGGGGACACACCATCAAAGTAAAAAACTTCTGTACTTCCACTGCCTCTGGATGCTAGTTCAAAGCTTTCTTCGGCTTATCCTGTCATGTCATTTACCAGGGACACCCTGAATGGTTAAAAGTGGCTGTAGAGCAAAGAAATAAACTTCTAGATCAGCACTGCAGCTTCCATTCTACCCAATGTAAAATAATAGCGCATAGGATTAACTCTGCCCAGTGTGACCTCCTTGGCTAGAGCTTTTGCAGGTCTCCTGATGCACATTAGCTATCTCCTATTTCCCTGCTCATAAGTGGGAGCTGCTAGCAACAGTTGCTGTATAATTACTTACTTGATTCTGTCTAAGCAGCTTAAACTAAGAGTTGAGCAAAGAAAGCAGATTAACAATTTGAACGCACACGTAATACACAGACACACACAACCAGCAAGACTGCTGGGTCAATACATGGGGCCGAGGAAATGCACTTCAGCCACTCTTGCTCCAACAAGACAGGCTTCATTTTCACTGCAGGTCAATTAAAACTGTGCGAAGAGAGAGAGGCACAAAGAGATGGGCTGCAGTCACAGGCTGGGGAGAGGACTAGAGACACGGCTACTCCATCCCTAGCAGCCAGATTAGTACCAGAGGAGCCGCACTCGGCCTGCTCTGCCCGTCACATGCTCCCAGATGTCGCCTAGCAACAGCAAAGCCCAGAGAAAAAGTTCTCTCTCTCTCAACTTCAAATCTGCGTCTGAGACCGACTGAGGGGAGCTTATTGTGCTCCAGACTAAGCATCTGTTTCTTTCTTATAACCTTCTGTAAATAACTGCATATACCACACGTATGCAAGCCTGTCCACGGATAACACCCACCCTGCCCCCGGCACAACCTGTCTACGTGCAAGTGCCACAGCCTGTGCGCTTCTCATCAAAAACAACTCTACGTACAATTTTAGTGGTCACCAAACCTGCTCTTGGAATGCAGGTGAACTCTGCTCTGCAAAACCACCCACACAGTAGTAGCAAGGAGGGCGCAAAGATTGCAAGGAAAAAATGCAAAAACTCTGGGGTGGTTTTTTGTTTGGGGTTTTTTTTTTGTAACCACATCCACAGTCAGTAAGCAGTACTCACTACAGGAAAAGCTGCCCACTTGCATCTCTGTAAAACTGTGAGTTTAGACCATGGAGTTGCAAAAGTCTGAGCTGTCCCTCCAAATTTAGCAAAATTTGTCTGTTGCTGTCTTGTACAACCAGAAAAAAAGTTTGTACAAACCAGAAAAACAATCAGAAATAACATCCTGGGATAATTTAAAACCAAGATGAAGTGAAGCTAAAGAGCTGGTGGTGTTTGTAGTGTTTTTTAAGGCGCTACTTCCTTTTCCACAACAGAAATCTACTCCATCAAATGACTCCTGGAAAGAGCCAACTGTCTCCCCTAGCTATGAGAAAGAACTCCTTGAATCGGCTCCCGTTAACCCTCTACTTTCAGACACTTTGGTCTTTTTCTCATAGAAGTCCCCAGGACAGGGATGTGCTCCTTGCGGTGCAAGTCCCATTCCGGAGAGGCTGGAGCATAGCGCTTACCTTGGCAACTGCCCTGCATTATGCATGCAGTGAATAATATGAGCAGTTTGCAAGCAGTTGCTGCTCTTCCATCCATCCGATGGTGAGGTCCCATCTGGGCTGGGATGCTCCAGCTTCCTCAGAAGCTGGCTCCTCGACTCCGGGGTGCTGATCTGCACAGCAGCAGCACAAGGAGCCTGGTGTCTTTTTCTTATCCCGCTAGTTGCAGAAGAAAGGCGGGTTCGCCTGTTGAGACATCGCGTTTTCTATAAACTCCCACCCTCCAGACATTGCATAAAGCTCTTTATACCCGGCGGCCCCGGAACTAGCATGAGGGAATCAGGCACTGCTCCAGGCCCTGCAGCCACAGGCTGCCTCTGCCCCTCCTTCCACACTTTGCAGGATAGGCAAAGATGCTTCCAAGTCCCTGCACTTTGCAGACTTTGTATCATAGTCCATTGGTGCTACACTGCGTATTTTGAGTAGATCAGGGGAATTTCAGATTGCAAGTGAAATATGTCCCAGGTTTTAGCGTCCCAAAGACATGCTCCAAACAAGAAAAGTATTTTTTACAACATTTTAAAACATCACAACACCTACTTACCAATGCAGGGGATAAAGCTTAGAACTTTTTATTATTATTCCTCACATAAATATTGCAAAAGGAAAACTGTAGGGATGAAACTTACTTCTGGACTTTCTTAGCAGATAAAATCAGTTCGGTAAAGTGCTTTGGCTGTGAATGCTTAAGATATCAGCTGGAGACACTCTGGTTCTAACTCTCCAACAGTGTGTACAGCACACGTGAAATGTCTGCCTGTAATACTTTTACTGTAATACATTTACTGTTGCCATTTCAGGAATCATATACCTACTAACAAGGGTAGAACAGTGCATAGTATCACAGGGGAAAGATAAAGATACCCTAATACCTCAGGCTGGAATGCAGTCTTGGGAAAAGGGCAAACATTTTGGAGGCTTTGCTTGCAGGATCAGAAGCATCATACATATACTGTGTGATGTTAAATCATTATTTTGCTTTATATTAGTCAGAAATAGTCTTCCATGTAGAAAATTTAGTCATGCCAAGCTGTTCCTTCCTCTGTATGTGTGCACACATACACACGTATGTGAACAATTACTACTGTGCATACATACTATGGGAGAAAGATTGGTCTATTTGTCTTGCAAGAGGCTTTGTCAGATTAATTTTAATGACACCACCTCTATAAAGTCCATATATTTTTTACGTTAGCTTCATGCCATGTTCATTATACTGCAATGGGTATTTGCTGATGCTGCAACAGAACTTAAGCAATATTTCAAAGCATTAACTCTTCTTTTTTTGCCATAGACTGCCATTTCAATTAAGGGGTAGATGTGCCTGCATTATTATTGCAAAAGCTGCAGAGGAACATATTGTTGCTTCTTAGCAGATTGTGATTTTTCTCCAGGTCCTGTAGGACGCTAATCCCCCTAAACCTTTCCGTAAAGNTGGTGTAGTGGTACGACACAGCACCGGGGTCAAGCCACAAGAAACACTGGGGGCAGATCAGAATATTCAATTAGCTTCCTGGCACCTCTGAATCACAAAGAGAGGATAAGATCTCTCCATCACAAGATCCAGAGCTGCCGGGGGAGGGGGGGGACCTGCCCTCTTCAAATCTCTCTCCTTCCTCCCACCCTCTCTCCTTTCACTGTAGGAGAACAGTGCTTGAAACATTCCTTTCTGCACGGAAGGACTTTTCCTATTGTTGTTTTCTTTGTGTTTCAGTGTTGCCAACTTACTGGAATTCTTGTCGTGGTTTCACAGCAAGGCTCAGGCTGACCAAACGGAACCAGCTGCGTTTGTGTATGGGGCCGCCGTTGCTTTAATCCCCCAACAACGCCGATGGGGAGGGAAGGAAGTTATCCTCAGAGGGGAGCAAGAAGATCCGCCCTGTACAGATGGGTGCCTGAAAAGCCAACACAGAGATTGACCATACTTAATTAGAAGGGGAATTGTTTAAAGCAGTTCATACCCCAGCAACACACAGACAGGGCAAATCGTGCTTGGGAGCTGCAACCCCAGATTGGGAGCTATGATGTGCGCTCTTCTGTCACTCTATGTTTGAGGTGACCTGGATACAAGCTTTGGGAGGCACCTACCTATGTTTCACTCCCACACAGCTGGCAGCCAGAAGGTGTGCTCCTGCCCCATTCACCATTACCATTTCTACACATCTGTACTTCCCACAAGGTGGTAGGCAAGAGGGATTCTCAGACAGGAATGGTGGAGACAATGTTCATAGTGAGGGGAAGCCCTGTGCTGAGACAGTGGGTCAGGCCCTCCCCACCCATTATTCTTTGCACTCAGAAGACGAAATTTGCATTCAGAGACAAATGAACTGATCAGACTAGATGCTTCACTGCTGAAGAATGATAGTCACTAAGGAGCCAACATAGGACAATCCTGTTCTCCGTTTACTTCATCTACAATTTTCTCCTCTCACTTTACCATGGCACCTCACCATCCAACCAAAGGGACTCTGTCCTGCTGGACACCATCAAATGGGACTTCAGTGAGACTAGAGGTGCAAGATCAGATTCAAAACACCTCAAGGCTTTCCCATAACTACATCCAAAATCACCCGTGCCGGTGTAACACACCTCTCCCTCTCAGCTTTCTGTTGACTAAAATATCAGCTGATTGCTTTCTGACTGAACTAGATCTAGGGATTTAGTTGATTATTTCAGGTTTAAGAAGATGCAGACTCTATCTGTTAGAAGGTTAGAGGGAAAAAACGTAGGCAACGCAATTGTTCACTGAACTCTGCTTTTAATTCAAACTACAGTTCGGGATGTGTTTGCTTGCCTGGTTTTTGCTGTAAGCAAGCAATCAGAAAAGCTGTTAAAGGTGTAACTTAGAACAACCAACCACGTTGCTTACACATTAAAGATGCATGCTAAGCACAGAAGTTAAAAATTAAAAGGCTTGATTTTTGACCGGGGTTCAGTTCTAATTTAGTGTCCAAACTCATCCAATTCTTAACAGACAGACAGAAACACCAGGGTTGATGTATGACTAGATAAAGATACAAAGCTGATGGCTAATTAAAAAAAAAACCAAACCAAAACAGAAAACCCACGTTCACTAAAAGAAACAGTGGGTCAGATCTGCACCTGTAAATTTGTCTCTTCTGAACTTCTCAGGGCTAGGACATTTTACAGAGGCTGAGGATCTGCCCAGTGCATTATCCAATAAAGCTGTAATTGCCACTGGCATTCAGTAATCTTGTGGTCAATCTGTCCTTGGATAAACCCAGGTTTTTTCACAAAGAAAACATTCTACATTACAAGCTGTGTTTCCAATTTCACATTTAAGTTTCATCATTAAATCCTATGCCTTTATCATGACAAGCTTTTCTGTTATTTTTGTTTAATCATACTAAAGCAAGGCTACCTGTAGCCATGCTCATTTTTCGAGAGAACGCTGGTAATGACAAGTCATGTAAATCTAAACTAAAGACTCTGTCTCTCTGCCTGGGTAATAAGTACCCAACAGCAGCAGTTAATTCTTCAGATTTCATCCATCTTTGCTGTTCTACAATTTAAAATGTCCCATTTCTTTAACTGAATCTTTGTTTTACAGCAAGCAACAATATTTGTGTGTGTTAGAGGCTTCCTTTCTTAACAGGCTATTAATGGCAGGAGGGTCTCTTGAGACGACCTACTCTTCAGGCATTTCCTTCACCTAAGGCCCAATTCAGTTTGCATCAAAGCCATCAGACTTCAGGGAGAGCAGACTTAGTTGTTTTCACGGGGGTCCGCAGTAGCAAAGCATATTTGGACTTCGCCACTTAATCTTTCCAAGTACATGTAGCGTGAGCAGAAGTTTCCATAAATAAGAAGGTCACGTTTTAGGGAATTGAGCTGCATCTTGCACAGACAGCCAGTATTGATTTCAACTCTACAACATATGGAAGAGAAAAGCAGAAAACAGCCCTGAGTTCACCAAGTTTCTGATATAAGCCACATCGCATTTCATAATATCTAAAACAATGGCAGCTATTTGCCAGGGAGGTATTTTTTCCAAGGATTTAAAGAACAAACAAAACCCACCTAACCTCAAACTACAAAAAAGAGGGCCTTAGTTGATATGGTTCCCAAACATCTAATACATATTCATAACTAGAGCACAGATTTCCAGAAGACTGGATCAAAGGTGGATCCCCAGCCCACATGAATGTGAGAAACATTAAACTGAGGAGATGTGAATCGGGCAAGAACAGAAATCACAGAGTCAGGATTGCACAATGCAGCTGGCACTGTGGCAAGAAGTTTCCTCAAGGTCTCCTGGTTAGTGACACATTACAACTTCTCTCTTTCATCCTGGAATTATATCACTGTGCCCTGGAACAAGAAGCAGTGCACAGGAACTGTGTGCTTTTTTGGTAACTGCCACTGAACAAGTGAGACTAGCAGAGAGACAGTCACTAAATGAGCTTCCAAACATGCCCTGTGTATTTCACCTGCAGAACTGGGCCTGTGATGGAGTTTAACAATAACAGTATAGATATGAGAGAGTTTATTTACCTGGAAGGCAGAAGGAAGCGGAGAAAGATTGAACAGCTTCCAGTTGTCCCCTCCGCCCTTTGGTCAGCACTGTTCGGTCCAGCCTGCAAGTCCCTGCACCCTATCCTGGAGACACAGTCACCAAGTATGTGAGTTATAAAGCAAGTATGCTTTACCCCAGCTATACCTCTAGTTACCAAAGTTCTTGGAACTTTCCTTACCAAGTCAAAGCAGACTTCTTTGGCACTTTCTCTGTCTCTGAGGAACAGAAGTCCTCATTTTTGCTCCAGTTCACTGGCCCTTCAGTTTCTGCTCTGCCCTGCAAGGAAGCAGCAGATGGAATTTGTACTTGAAAAGGAATGGGAGGTAAAGAGGCATTTCCAAATGACTTATGTTCTAAAAACTTTTTAGGGTACTAACAAGGGAAATAGGATAGGCTGGAATAACTCTGAACACCCTTTGCAAGAGCAGACTGAGGTATGCTGAGAAAAAGCAAGACTGGAGTCCTTGTCATCTTGATGTTTTTCCAACGACACTTCACTCTACCAGCCAAGCCTGGGCAGCATTGCAAAACCACAAGTGCACATCCCAAGAGTGCTCATAAGGTAGAAAATAATTACTCTGTGAATATCTATCCTGGGATTCACTGCAGTCATATATAAAACAAAAACAATAGAAACATTAGCATTTCCCACATTTATTTAGGTGTTCTGTATGATAATATTCTCTTTCAAGGTTATGCATCTCAACACAGTATTCCACAAGGGCGAGAAACACATAGCAAGTCTTTCAAAATAAGAGCCAATGTATCTTCGCTTCCAAAGCCAGTAACTCAGGAACAGTTTAATTACACAAGGGCCTGCTGTTTTTC
Source organism: Fregata magnificens (assembly GCA_013389945.1). Lineage (NCBI taxonomy): Eukaryota > Metazoa > Chordata > Aves > Suliformes > Fregatidae > Fregata > Fregata magnificens. Next base: position 7,132 of record WAAD01021341.1, on the reverse strand, counting down.
CTCATAGGATGCTAACTCATTCAATATACCAGCAGGCTGCTCTTGGGTAATCAATGAGGATAAAATAGTGAAAGAAATCCCCTGCCTCATGCATTACAGAAATGTAATAGCAAATGAAGCAAAAAAGCAGGAAAGAGAGTTTACCACACTCAGGAACACTACTCTAGCTCTGCTTAGGCCACAGCCTTTTTTTATATGATAGGAAGTCACTTAAAACTTCTGAAGCATTAATTATTTTCTGATTTAAGACACTTGGGCCTGTTTAGCAAGAATTGAAGTGCTCATTACTGTAACCAAAGTTGATCAGAGCTGTGCTTTAAAGGTATAATACCAAGTACTCCGAAACTCTGAGCCCTTGATAGCTTAACTAAGGTACAAAAAACCACCCCAAAACCAAAGGATATTTTAACCATTGATTCTGTGCATCAATTCCCTATGCATAAAACTAGATGAATCTCTTGGGCACTTTACAGATGAGAACTAGAAAAAAATCTGAGAGGAAGTTAGTAAGCTTCTTCTCAGTGAAAAATAAGTAGTATAAAAGACAGCAGGAGAAAACAGTATACCATCTATCTCAGCTATGTTACAAGTAAATACAGATGTGATGTTATAAGAGGTAACACTGAGTGAACCTAGTATGAAGCAAGATTACTATTCCTTTGTATATCATTCAAGCTAGAATGTCCTACAAATTTCTTTTCCTCTCACTTCCCACAGAGTTAGTTTAAAAACTTAATTACCAAATAGGCAACAGTATCTACCATGTGTCATATACTAAATTATCTATTTTCATCGGTATACATCCCTATTAATAACACATTTCAGGTCTGTTCAGGATAAACACCTTCATAAGTGGGACTCTCACATACTAAGAACTGTTATGTCTTATTCCTCCAACAGCCAGGATTAAATGCTTGACATCACAAAAACAGTCCATTAAAAGCACCTGAGAAAAGATAAATAATAAGCCATAAGCCTTCACATCAGTAGTACTAATTTTAGAATTTCAGGCCAAACCCAGGGTAATAACAGTAAGCAAATGAGAACATAGTTTAGCAGTATAGGGGTTGCAGGTGACAGATTCTCACAGTTTTGATATATATTTCATAGCACCACAGATTAACCATGGCCTACTTAATAGAAAAGCTGAAAATACAGTCTTACTCTGTGAATTTTGTGAACAAGCCTTCGTGCTTATTGAAAAAGAGGACTAGACAGCAATAGGCCTATGAAACACAGTCTTTCTGAGAACAAAATTACTCAGTGTATGACCAAAATATAGCTACCCTGCAACACCCTGTGCATGCCAACCATTGATTTGTATACTGAGATATTTATAGTATAAATATATTTTGTTATATTAAATTAAATGGAAAAATATGAAGAAAATGATAGCTCAAGATAAGTCACATTTTAGCAATTCTTAACCAATTGCTAATGAACAATACCCAAAATATTTGCTTTGAAAATAGTAACTGGTTCAGGCAACCTGCAAAACTATTTTGACAAGAAGAGACCAAATTCATGAATGCATGAGGTCAAAAGGATTACAATAATTAAAAAAAACCAACCTCTCTCCTCCTTGGGGGACTTGTTCACAGGAATGAGATATAGGACAGTTCAGTGAGCACAGACTTTGGTAAGCAGGGTAACTGGTTTGAGAAGTTCACCCTTCCCCCTTTGTCCATTTTCCCTCAGAGCTGCAGCATTGCAATTCACACTCCCTTTTGTCCCCTCAGTTGTGCAGGTCCTCAAGAGAGCGCTGACTGCTGTGCCTGCCCTACAGCACAGTCCCACAAACATGGGATAGGGCTGCAAATGGCAGTAGGGAGCACAACACCCTTAAACCTACTTTACTGCTCATGCCAACATCTCATCAGATTGTACTTTACAACCCAGGAGGAACAGGATAGCATGCCTGGAGAAGCTAGATCCACCTGAGCTACCATCAGGAGAGCATACAATGCTATTTTTATAGTCACTTCACAGAATAGAGAATTGTGAGGTGGAAGTTTGCCATCAAAAAACAGCTCAGCAGTGTGTTTTGTGTTTTGCAAGATATCTAACTGAATTCCTCCTTCCTCTCAGCGCTCATTTTTGCATACAGAAGTTATTATTGTATAACCCAGTTCCAAAATTTAAGATTTTTCCTGATTAGGATACTTCTGAAGACCTCAGCACAGTAAAGGGTACCTCCTGTTGTTTTACTGTTTTGAATACAGAGTGATCAACATTATTCAGGATGAGATCTTAAATTAAAACCAACAGGAAAGTTACTTTTCTGGTGCTTATCTGAAGAAATTTCAGATATGTAACACTTGAGTTTCTAGTGCAGCTGCACTGCACCATAAGCTGAAGGGCATATTCAAGAAACTGGAACACATTCTTTACTCATTTTGCCTAAATTTCCACTGGAACAGTAGTTTGTGAGTTTGGAAAATTGTATGAGAACAGAGCTATGCAACTTACCCATTGTAATTACTGATGTCTTAGAAGGCTTTGGGGGGGTTGTTCATTGCTTTTTTTTCCTCTTTAAGATAAACAATTGTGCTTAAATGTCATTGTAAGTCAGAGCCACAAGCTACTAAAAGTAAATAGGTTACATACCACATTCCCCTAGATATTAAAACTCCCTTTGTTCCCTAAGAATGACTGTCTAATGTTTAGCCTTTCTAGAAAAACTGGAGCTATGTCACTTTGTGTCAGGCACTTTAAGAGATACTAATGAAAATGCCCTAGGTCCCCATAATCCTTTGTGGCTGATTAGGTATAGTAGAAGAAGTTGTTTCATTAATTTGAAGGCCATGAGCTTGAACCCTCATATTGACCTGAAAGTAATGTTTTATTCATATTGTAGTGTTGTAGTCAGAACTCCAGAAATAATTAAAAGAACAAGCCTTAAACCTTAGACCTTTGAATTATGAAGCTGGATACCCAGTTAATTATTGCACAATGGAAAAAGGGGAGTGGGGACTCAGTAGTCCTCGTATATTACTATTGCCATCTACCTGTGAAAAGCTGATGGGTGATCAAGTACATACCAATAAGTATGTCTTCAATTCCCAAAACGTTCAGATGATTTCCACAGGTCACAGTTAAAAAGCTTTCTTCTGGATTAAAAAAAAATTTAGACACTAGGTTAAATTCTGGCTCCATTGGACTAACAAGGGAAAACTCCAAAGTTCAGTAGTTTCAGCTAAGATTCACCAGCAGTCAGTGACCAGCTCCCCATAGCCATTATTCAAATGAAACACAAGATGCCTGGATATACTGCAGGAAGAAAAGAAGGTATTTTTCAAGAAAAGATGACATTAGAAACTAGATTTCTAGTTGTCCTAGATACAAGCAGGAACTCATTGTAGTCAACAGTCAGTTTTCCCAGTCAACCTTTCAGACAATCAGTCCCCTGAATTTTTATTAGCTGTTGTTTCTGAGTGGTCTTCAAGGCTTGTTACCTTTCGAGCATAATGAAGTGATTCAACCTGAAGAGCAAAGGCACATATATATGAATGGTGAAGTTCTCATTTAAAAAGAATGTCATCATCCAACAGACAGATGGTGGTACTAAGAAATGTTGAAGTAAAGACTAATGAATAGAACCTCTGCTGATCCATGCTTACCTTTTCCAGCAGAAGTAGAGATCTCTCTCTTTATATCCAGCAATCAAAGAAATCTAGTGAAAATTCAAGACAAACATCTACATCCTCAGTAATCAACACAGGCATCCCACCCCAACCTTGTAATATGATTTAGTCATATCTGTTCCTCTATGCACCTCATTACCAATAATCTCTGTTGATTCCATCTTGCTTGGGCTTTGACAAGTCTCATGAATGTAGTAATACATTAGCTTTAGATGAGCTTTTTCATATTTTAAATCAATTCAGATAAGTGAGTTTCAATAAAACTTACAGAACATTCAAAATACATGAAACTCTCATGTCTTACTATCATCCAACTTTTCCAAATGTCATCAGACTACAACTGTTTGAAAAACTGAAGCACTGACTACAATAAGCAGATATTCAAATTATATATAATGTTATTGCCAGCACTCTCCCATTTCTGCACCAAGGTCTTTTTGATGAAAGAGAACATTAAAGCCAAATCTTGCTCTTAGAGCTACAGCACCAAGAACCATTTACTGTTCTCTTAATGGACATCATGCTCTTCCCTTTGTTTATTTCTGTTGCTATACCCTCACTTATCCCAGTATGGGTGACATATTCTTCTAAATTGCCATTTCCTTTTCCTTCCTTCCCAATATATTCTTGTCTTCCCAATATCTCCTTGCAGGCATTAATCTGCTGCTTTAAAGATTAAGTTACAAGAGACAGCAAACAGGACTGCAAACTAAAAGAATGTAATCAATATGTGCAGTAGTTCTTACTTCTCTGCTTATAGCACAACACAATTAATTCTTATGTAAACTGGCATATTGATCAAGTTGCAGTACAAGATACAAGGTCAGATTCACAACTATGAAGCTGCTGGTTTGAACTAACCAATATAAAAACCTCATACAAACTGAACATGGTTTAGGGTCACCAGAGCAGATCCTACTCCAGACCACAACTAGAGTACATACCAGGACGAGATGAAGGTACAACACTATAGCCTCTATACTTTCCTAGTTCCCAGTGATCCCTGGACAACTATGTATGAGATAGAGCAGTTTGTTGACTACTTACTATGCCTGTGATGTTTAAATCCCCATAAACCAGGATTAGGAAAGGACAAAAGGTACTTTAAAGCCACCTGTCATCATCTCACACTCATCCTGAGTGCAACACAGTGAAAGACTAGGGATTTGTGGGCAGTTTTCCATTTTAGTTTGACCTTTAGGTTTTAACAGTATAATAATCAGGTTAAATTAGAAGAAAACTATTCAAAATATCATTCTCTCTGGGATTGAATTAAGGGTTAAAATATAAGAATAAGGGATTTCCCATATTCTAGAATACCAAAGAGAACCATTATTATTTTTCAGATTAAAAAACCTAT
>WAAD01021333.1:1176-17613 GCA_013389945.1 Fregata magnificens | reverse complement strand
GTGCTGCCTATTTGTGTCTCTCTACTCCAAGAGGCATAGCACACCACTTAGACAACAACAAAAAAACCCCACACAAGTGCATGAAGTCCATGACAACACCATAACCATGTTTACAACGACCAAAATGTCTAATCATTACTTTTTACTCCATAGTCTTTAAAAATAAGAAAATAAACAATTTTAATAATGACTTTAGAAGTGTTTGTGCTTACCTAAACGTCCAGGAAATATAAGGTAGCGGTATTGTTTCTTAACATTAACTCATTAAATTCCAGGAAGTTAAAACTTGAGTCTTGAATAGCTTTCCCCAATTACCAAGAAAGAACAGAAACTCTTGTATGGCAGCCAGTCTGATGATGAAAAGCCACACAGCAAAGGTAAGAGGAAAGGGAGGAGGGAAAATCTACCATTTACATGAAGATTTAGAGCAGAGCCAAATTAATCACCCTGGACACTTCCAGCCACAGATTAATAACAAGTGGATGCTAGTGAGTTTAGTAAGTTTGAATAAAGTCCAAAATTGGGGTAGGAGCTGTAGCTGAACCTGCCTTCTGCTCCATAAGAGGATGCAATGAAAATGAATGGGTAATGAGATCCTTGGCTCTAGAGAGCTTAGCTTTCTTATTCAAGTTCATAATTAATTCAAAGCTTTGATAATTTCATTAGATTCCTCCTCTGCTGGCCCTATCAATAAAAGATGGCACTGGACCACAGCTCCTCAGTGGCCCAAATACAAAAACAAATGCAGACTGAGAAACCTTTGCTGACTTGCTTACTAACAGGGACAATGGCATATGGCACTCCATGTTGCGGAGGGAGCATCTGAATAGATACAGCTAAATTAAACATTATAGTTGACAGTTGTAAACTACAGTAACATATTTTAACACCTCTTCCTCATCAACATTCCTTTTTTGAACATAAAAAAAGAGGCACAAGTCCAAACAGTTCCTCTTGGCAGACATCACAGCTGAAAGCAAGAGTGAGTACTACTTAAAACAATTCTTCAACAAGTGTGAATTAAATCGGGATTTTCTACTTGTATTTGAAGCTGTGCAGCTGATACTTTCATGTGGCGAGAGAGAGAGACATTACACCCACGCACACAAACCTACTGCAAGGGATCTGTTTCAATACAGGAGATGTCCTTGTAGGTATCTCTTGTTAATATATCCCTCTTAAGGTTCCTATTATTATATTAAAAAACTCATCAGGTTTATCAAGTCTCTTTGGTATTTGTTGGACATGTGCCATTCTTTTACACAGACTGATTGTATTTGACCACTTCAATCTGATAAAGATGCAGAAAGGTCCCTTTTATTACATCCTGCCTCTGAATCCATGAAGGAGGATCCAGACTTCCATTTTTAAGCACTTAAAGGTCTCTTCCTTGCAGAACAGGTCTTNGTTTTCTTTTAGAAACAACTCTTGCCCACCTTTCCCCCACCCACTCCTCCCCGCTAACACTTTCAGTGGGTGCAGTTTCCTCTTCTTCAGCATATAAGTTGCTCAAAGCAAACAAATTATTGCAGTTCATACATATAAAGGGGGAAAGGAGAATATTTTTTGGATTAGCCAGGTTTTCATTGCAGAGATTTTCCCCTTAAGCAATTTTCAAAATCTCCTTAGCATGCCAGACTTTTTCATGATATCACTTACCTCAAGCACACCATTCATTTCTGTAGCCTGTTCTGAAGAATGCTTTTGTTGCACTTTTTTAAATCCAAAAATCTACTTCTGTAGAAGCTACTTCCAAAAGCAGTATTCTGCAACAAACTCTGGAAAAAACTAACTCCACAAGATACTTAGCGAAAGACCATAAGAACTGTGTTCTCAGCAAGAGGAGGGGGCAAAGAAAAAAAAAGAGAAAAAACCTAACACACCACTTTTAAATTCTATGCATGAATAGGAGATATTTTGAAGTAGATCAGAGACAGCTGTCTACTGTCTGGACCAGTATCCAGACATATGGGGTTTTGAGCAAAACCACCTTAGAGAGTTTTCTGACACATTCTATGCCATAAACATCTTTCTACAGATCCACCTTCTAGATGATTAATTCATTACAGCTCTGAACAAAAGGGTGAAGACTTGAGTGGAAAGGGAAAACCAAACAAACAAGATTGAACAGAGCACTGTTGAAACATTCCTTTGTCAAAATACTTGATATCATACTTCATAACAAAATAAGTTTAACAGATAAATAAACCAGCCAACAAGAGAGGAGATCTTGCATAGTTGGTGAAGATAGCTTCCCCACCCCCTACACATAGATAGGGGCTTGCCTGACAAGTACATGCCTTGAACTTATACTATTAAGCCTCAGACATTTTATTTTTTCACCTAAACAGGAGACTACTATACAGATAATGCATCCACATAAGTCTCCAGACCACCACCAAACCCCTCCAGCCTACTACCTATGCAGACCCGTCCAAACTACTGAAAAAGACAAATTACTTATCTCACAGTGTAAGTCTTGGACTTAAAGATACAGAGTACCTAAAAACTTTTCTTCCACTTTAAATCCTTGCCTATTTCATCTGTCACTGATAACCCTGGAGATCATATTACTTTATCCTCTTTTAAATCCTTCCTTAAAACCTACCTCTCCCATGACACCTACAAATCTCTGCCAGATGGGACTGTTTAGACTAATGACCATTTGTGACTAGCTTTAGCAAATGCATCTTTCTAAACCTTCTCCCATTACCTTTTTTTCCCACTCTCAGTCTGCTTGTCTATTTATTTATTGTCTATGTAATCTTAAATTCAGATATTACAAAAGTTTCTTTTACAACTAGAACTGCCCTAATGATTTTGTGCCTTCAAATAACTAGCATCTGGAGGCCTGAAAGTGTGCCTTGGATAAAGGAAAGAACAAGGAGGCAGAATTACAGTTTAAAGCATTACATAAGAAAAAAAATAGTTCTAACATCACACTTTTAATGGAATTGACACTTAAAGATAATCAAGAACTCCAAAATAAATGAACATAGAACAACATTATTGTTCTGGAAATTTTGGGTAGTAGTTTTTCATTTTTATATCTTCTTTCCTTTTCCTGAAGGATAGACAGATAAAACAACATAAGAGGAGCAGCTCTTAATATGAAAAGCTAAAGCTGACAAGGGCTTCTCTCATAACTTTAAATAAGTCATGCAGAATAGCTTCTGCATCATAAAACATTGACGCTCACAATTCTAAAAAAAGAAAAAAACCCACAGAAAACCTGTGAGTTTTTTCCCTACCTTATCCAGAGTTCAGCAAAAAGCATGAGAAGCTACTCACAGCAGCTACATATTACCAGTTATATCTTCCTCAAAACAAAAAAACTTTGAAACTTTTGTAAATCTTAAAGTCTTTTGTAACATTATTTTATTAAAAAAAATCCCCAAAACCCCAACTTAATAAAAAGATTCTTATGCTTTGATGTGCTCATCCAAGTAGTTAGCAGCCCTCATCTATACAGTTCCTCAGGAAGATATTTACCACCTTCTTCTTCTTCTCCTCCTCCTTACCCCCAGCTACCAAAGACACATAAATCTCTTACCTTTAAAAGTACTAGTCTCTTTCAGCCACAGATCAGGAATTTAATGCATTAGTGGCTATTCAAACTCTTCTTATATCCTGCTGGAGAGCAACAGGTGCTAGGGCTAAACTTTCAGGTGGATCCAGTTGAGTTCATTTCAAAATGCTACCTGTGATGTAGGTGCTTTTACCTTTACAGGCTGCAAGTTCTAGCCTCAAAGAATTATTACTTTGTACCAGTGTTAGCAGAAGATGTTGAAAGTAAATAAGCCCTGTTTTATGTGTGCAAGAGCAATAGGATAGATTTACTGTGTGTGTTCAGAAACAGCCTCTATTACAGGTGTGGAAAGACCGGGCTCTATGGGTTACGTGTGGTAAATCTACTCTTCCCTGTGCATGTCTGGGGCACTTATTCTGCAGTGGTGGATAGATGTGCCTGGTGTTGGATTTACAGCACACATTTACAGCAGGGGTAGGCTTAGGGTTGGAGACAGACGTGTCAGAAGAGCATGCTATATCCCTCCAAGAAGCACAGTGAGGCTAAGCAGGCAGTGAGTAACTCCTCTGCCTGCACTACTGATCCAAGCTGCAGCCCTGGTCCACGACCAGCTCTTCTTCTGAACCACTCCTAATATGTAAAATATGCTAATATTACTTATTTTCCTAATGCTTGCAAAACACTACCTAAATGCTAAATATTTGATAGTGACAGCAGCAACAAAAATAGGCATTTGCAGAAAATGAAACACAGCACACAGATCAATTTTGTGAGCTTTTGTTGTACATTTTCATGATTTAAAGTGTTCAATGCTGTTGTTTTTCCCCCCAAGCTACAGTTCTTCACAACTTGAATCATGAAGTGAGAGTAAGAAGAGAGGAAATAATTTCTGAACTCTCCGGGTGCTGTTAATAATTTGAAATTGACTTAAAAGCTCTGAAAACAAATTTTCAGGAAAAATGTATCCAGACTAACAAAAAAGAAACAAACCCCAAACTCTAGTTCTTACACATTTGCTAGTTTAAGGTTGGTTTTGTTTGGTTTTTTGGTTGGTTTTTTTTGTTTTGTTTTTGGGTTTTTTTTAGGTGTAGGGGTGTTTAAGTCAATCTTTTCCTTTGGAGAATGAGGCTAGGGAAAGGGGATTTTATGCTTCATAATAACTCCATATTATCAATACAGTGAGACCTGTATGAAGATTTAGAATTCCATGGAGGCAGAGAACAGAAGGAAGAGAAACAATATGAAAGAGAGAATAAAGATTAGAGCAAAATAGAGGAATTGGCTGGTTCCTTTCTGTGTACTCTGTTAACATCCAGCTGGCAAAAAGCCTTCTAGCATATGAATGGGAAATTCTGCTAGAGGAAGGACTTTGCAACCTGAGTGAAAGAAGCCAGAGGCTGTATTAAGTATAAGATTTTAATCCTCTATATAGGGACATATTAAAACAGTTCAACAACAATTTTCAATTGAAAAAGCAGTTCCAGCAATATTAAAATGTTTTACTTTGTTCCTGCTTGACTTGCATATACTCAGGTGAATACAGTATGCTATTAGTTTGCATTACATTTCCATGTTATGCATATGTTTTGAGTCAAAATACTTCTGAATATTTCACTCCACACAATAGTGAGGTTGTGACTATTCGTCATAATTTAGTACTAAAGCAAATTTAGAAATGTTGGCATTATCTCCAGTTACCATTTTTGTAACTAAAAAGGCCGGAGGACTGCAGATAAAGGGAAAGATTAATGCTGGAGTCCAGTCTATGTTTCCTGTCCCAGCCAGCTTCCCAGTTTCTCCCCCTCCCTCCCTCTGACCTCACCAACTCCTGGTCCTAATTTGTCTCTGTGTGTGATTTGCCCTGGGGACAAGGTGTGATACTCCTGCTCATGGGACTCGGACCTGCATGGTGCTCCAGCAGTGGTGCAGAAGCAGGGAGTGTTGAAACACAGGTCAAATGCTGAAGTGGGAGTCTTGACAGCCTGGGAATTGTTATGCCAAATTTATGAAACATGTGGGAGGTATAGCTGCTGCAGAAGGGATGGACAGGTGAAACAGCATGTTCCTCTTTTCTTTGAAATTGCTAAACTCTTGTGTGTGAAATTTTCTGACACGCTTATGTGAGCATGATATCCAGCAAGAGAAAAACAATGTGTCTGAGTAGAAGTTTGCCAAAATTACAAGCGAATGAAAACATGATCTTTTAAAGGAAAGTACTAAATATCAATAGATATGTAGCAATGATATTAAATAACTCTAGGGACTCTACATCTGTTTGCAAAGACCAAGATGGTTTTTCCTTTCTGGTTTAAAGGGACTACGTTTCAAATGCTGAGTAGAATATTTTTAAAGGTATAAGAGAGCTTGCAAAAAGTATGGGGAGTTTGTAGAAGCAATTGGATATCTTGTTTCAGAAGAGGGGGAGAGCATTGGATTGAAGTTGTTCTAGACAATAAAGTTGCTTTGGATGATTAATTGATTTCTAGAGACTGTGTTAATAAGAAATTCAATTGAGCACTTAGCCGCAAGTGAGAGTTATATGGGTTAGGTATAAAAATGTCTCTACCCTTCCTTCCAGCCCCAATTAGTGGATAATTTCCATGATCATGGCTTAATTTCAAGCAGTCTTTGAAAAGATCTGCTTGCTTATTGAAATTCTACTACTTGTACAGATTCAACATCTAATTTGTTCTGAGGACTCAAGAGACATGATCTTGTCTAGTCTTTTTTCTGTCTTCATAGAATTTATGACAGTATGGGCTGTTTTGGCAGCAGGCAATGTTTTCCCAGTTATGGGGTATGACCTACAGGCAGTGGATGTAACAATAATCTGATGAAGTAAAAGTCACAGTGATATGTTTCGTATCAAAAGAGAAAAGCATCATGTGATTGTTTCACAGAGGGGAAATCATTAGACAAAAAGTTAATCATAACCTGTAACGTTTATTACGATAGTGACAGTACATGATATGACAAGTACTGACATATTATTTTTTGCATATGGTAAATGTAAGAGAATGAGTTAGGCTGAAATAATCTGCTTTAAAAGGCTGACAACTATATAACCTTCAGCCCAGGGACTGAGTTGTCTGTTATACAGGGTTTAGTTTGTTACAGCACAACTTTGTGACCTTGGTGCGGTTTTACTGAGAAATTGCTGTTGAAAGATAGGTGTGCCAGAGCCACACAACGTAAGGAAAGTTAAAACCTAGACAGACAATCGAGAGGACAACAGTTAGCAGCTCAATTGTTTGAAAGGAAAAACACTAACAGGAAAACTTATTTTAAAAACACTGTAAAACGCTAAGAAAAAGAAATGCAAGGAAGTAGTATGGAGCAGCATTAAAAGCCAACACTTTCCAAGGGACGGTGGAGGCTGACCCTTGCCCACTTGACTAAAATCAACCTGGGCAGTAGAGGCTCACCAGATGTCTCACTGGTGGTGGTGAGCCCTTTAATGCTTAGTTTGTTACACAGATAGCAGATAGCTTGGGCTATGAGTGGAAAAATAATGTTTTGTGCTCTAAACTGTATATCTTTCTTGCAAAGTGTTTTTGTACATGGTAAAACTTTCCCACACATATTAAAAGTGACCCAAAGAAGGAGAGTTAGAGCTGAGCCATTTAATTATGAGATTACACTGGTCAAAACTGTTGGCTAAATGCTAAAAATATATCTCTTAGAAGTATAGGTGTAATACATGTATACTGCTTAATTGTTCAATTGCTTTATTATGAGTCATTAGCTTGAAGAAAAAAAAAAGGCTTCATGTCTATAAAATGCTATATAAGGAATTACTTGATGGTATTAACCCAGTATTAGATTTTATCATCCTATTGAATGTATGTAATCATACAATTTCCTTTCAGGATATGAAAATTTAAGTTTAGGAGGAGGAGGGAGAAAGAGCCTTTGACTGTGAATATAGTTAGGCAGTTGGACAGCCTGCCAAGGCATGTTTTACGATTGTCAACAGTGGATTGTTCAGTGCTAGATGAGACACCACGCACCGGGTATGTGTGTAAGCCACCAAATCAATCCCTCTGCTGTGCTGAGCTCGACTAGATGACTCACTATAATGGCTTTCCAACTGAAATTATTCTTGATTAAACAATAAAATGCATGAAAAACTTCAAACCTCAGAAATAGGAGGGGAAAAAAAAAAATCAAACACTGGTCCATACCTGTAGTCCTCTAGTAGCAAAGCAGGCATATGTGTGTGATGAAAGAATGAAATGGCAAATAAACAATCTTGCAGAAAATTAATTTAAGTTCAGTTTTCTCAAAAGATTCTGTTTATTTTTTTAATTTATTTTGTTTTGCCATTCTCCATTTAGTAAACATTATTTAGACAAATAATTAGCTGAAGTTGGTTTAAACAAAAACATGTTTATCAAAACGTTGTACCACAAAAGAAAGCTGTAAGACAAAGGATAATGGAACGGGGAGAGAGTGACAAATGGTGTAATGTGCAAGAAATGTCCCTAGAAAAGTTCAGGATAAACTTAATGAATGAAATGCATATATTTTTTAGCCATATAAAAAAGTGATTTCCATCCAGCTCTTCTAGACAAGTGTTCAAATCATTGAAAGCAAAACAGAAGTGGTTTTTTTCCTTTTTTTTTCTTTTTTTTTTTCTTTTTTCTGGGAATGCTAATTATTGGCAAAGTCAAAAGCCAAATAAAGAGTTTTTATGAAAATTGAAGACTTCCCAGGAAAATATCTCTCTATTAAGTGTAAAGCTTATATTTCACCTTCCCTCTAGAAACTGTGAACTTCAGTTCCAAGGGCAGTCTATTGACTTGTTACATGGGTATTAACAAGTTCTTCTTCTTAATGACTTAGTTAAATGTATCAGAAAAACTATATAAAGTTTGGGTTTTTTTAAAAAAAAAGGTCATTATTTTCTTGTATTGTGAATTCAGTGGGTGCTACAAGCCCTAGTGTCACAAGGGAGGAAGGGTGGGAAAGAATTCAGTGGCACCTTTAAGCTTTGTGTTGTTTACTTTTGCCAGAAGATGCAGAAAGTAGTAAACTATTTAAATATTGAAAATTCTCATAGGGCCCTTTCTTATATCATTCACAATAGCTGCTATTTCCAGAACACCCTCCCTTTTCTTACAGTTCTCCCAGAGAAGTCCTAAGCACTATTTATGAACTAGGTAATGTTTTCATAACAGAAATAGAAAGATTAAAAAAAACTTTCAAAAGCAGAAACAGTAATGTATGCTAATACGTGCTAATTCAGATCTCTATACATACAGAGACAATCTCAGCTGAAGAAATTTAGCAATTTTCCAGTTAAATTTTGAATATTATTCACTGTTGATGTTTAATCAAGAATTGTCTTGATATTTCTTGTCTTTCAAAGATTTGGTTCCCATATGCATGTCTTACTGTCAAACTTGTTAAAAAAAAAATCAAATTTTAAGCCAGAACCTGAACACAATTTAATGCCTTAAAAAGTATTAAAGAAAAAAAGAAAATATATTTTTCCATAAGTGTTATTATTGATTGATTTAGTTTATTTTTAATGCTTAGCATTAGCCACATAGGCTTTCACAAACCAGCTTTAAGTGTGTACAAACAACCTGGTTCTCCTCTTCCTCTCCGCGAGAACTTCTGAACTACTATTCACATGATATCAGAAGGAAAAGTTTACTTTAAAAATTCTTAGTTAGATTAGAAATCAGGAATATTGATAAAAATTATTCCTTTAAAGTCTCAGCTACTTTTTTGTTTCCCAGCTAGTTTCATGTCTCTTAACTTCAGTAATGAAAACAGATAAATCTTTTTTAATGTCGCTTGCAATTGGTTTAAAGTTTGTTTCAGCTTTCTACCCCATTTACTCAGATCTTTGCAAGCACTTTGGGAAAACAAATGAGAAATGTTTTCATTAATCTTAGTTTCTGATTACCTTTGCAAAAGCTAAATTCTAGGTTCGTAAGTCCGCAGATGTCTATTCTTTTATATGCATGATGTATAGGAAGATGAGTATAGTTGAAAGCAAGTCAATATGACTAAAAGCGATTTGCTTGAGAGCTAAGAATTCGTTTTAAGCACAATGAATGCTTTCTCTGATATTAGCTAGATCATTTGACTGTGTTATCTCTTTTCACTTTCTCACCAATAAAATGAAAATGATGCTTAGACAAGGCTATGCTAAAAAAGCATGACTTTCTAAAATGCTGTTGTCACAGCCCCATTTAAACCCCCTGTGGGTCAGGTGCTCTCTGCACCGCCTCTTACGTGGGGGCTGCGGGATGGGGCTGGTTAGGGAGGGAGGACGCTGCACCATCCTGATGGCCCCATGGCCCCTGCCACCCTGGCACTCTGGGCCACTGTTTCCTGTGCTGTGCCCTGTCACTGTGTAAGACTATTAAATTCCTGCTGTTCTTGTCCTCGCAGGCTGTTGAATTCCTTGATTAACACTTACCTGGATTGTCGCTAATTTTTGCACATGGCCAAAATGTAATACATCATGAGAAATGTGAAAACCACAAATTTTTTAGCTGCTATGCCACTCAGACTGTCTTCTACCTTGAGGGGACTTGATTACAAGTACACTAAATTAATGTGAAATACAATATTCTTGCAGAGAGATTGTTTCTAAGTGGAGTGTTACCCCAGGAGATTTTTAGATTAAAACCTGAGAATAAACTTGGAAATATTTTAATATCTGTAAATGGGACAGAACTGTATTAGAAAGGGTAAAAGCATGATGATTTATGCACCTGGACAAGACCTGAGATGTACATTTATGCAATGTTTCTGTTCACGGACCTACGACTTTGTTACTCTCAAATTTTCTGAAACTAGCTCTGATCCCAGCAAATTCCGCACAAGACAAAATTCGGCTTCAGATGAGTTTCTTTCTTTCCACTGCAGAATCTTGGCAGGATCACCAAAATAAGCTAGGATGAGCATTAGACTTTGGGTTTCAAATGCCATAATATAGATTAAACATCTGCCTTCTTGACATGATGGTCCAGATGCTATGTCCAGCTCAGGAATTCTCTCACCCATTAATTGCTCGAAAGTCAGAGGAAGTATTAGTCTCTATGCCCAGTATACTATTATACACTTTCCCTAAACATCTGCTGCCAGCCCCTGATTCAGACGTGCTTTTGACGTATCTCAGTTGCAGATCTCACATTCTAGAAAGAGTATTGTACTCCTAAATTAATTATAAATTCTAAAAACTCTCAGCTTTTTCAACAAAGCTGCCAGTAATGACCTTACGGAAGACCACAAGCTGTTGTGAAAACTTATAGTCCTCTGTAATGTTTAAAATAAAAGCTAGCTGTACATATTTCATGTACATGACAATGTACATCCAGACATAGATATTTAAAGCTTCATAAGCATCTGATATTCCCCAAGGCATGAAAGTCAGGTATGCTTCATGCACTGAAAAGTGAGTTAATGATACTCTGTTTCATAAGGACTTTTAAAACTGATTTTTACTACCACATTGCTACTTGTAGATCTGCAGAGCAGTAGCATGGTGAAAGGCTGAAATGTACTAAGGTTGTTTCAGTGGTGAGTGATTTTATTTGGCTGGCAAATTTAATTTCTTTTTCTCTGGGTGGTGGATTTGAGATGTAACGTAAGTTCAGTCATCTCCATCAAACCCAGCTATGTTGAGAGTGAGACTTATTAGGTATTTCATGTAATATATGCTGGCTTAGGTCTGATATGTCATTTATCTTCACTTGTGAGGAGACCTTAGAACTCACTTGTGGTAACGTCATTGATGATTTATTAGTCTCCTCACTTGTGAAGATAAATGTCATATCAGACCTCAGTCATCATGCCTTCCCTCTACATATAAATCCAGACTTAGAAAAGAGAGTGAGAAAGAGAATAAGGGAATATTTCTAGATGGTTTGCGGTTAAGTCATGTCAAGCTTTCTGTGGTAGAAATTGGACATGTACTTTAATAAATCTTGTTGTTCGAACATTTCTTCTTTGACATATCCCTTCAGGCAGATGCCACTGAAACATTCAGGTGCTTCCTTTCATGCTGCACAGAACTTCTTTTTCTAGGAACACCAGCAGTGATTGGTAAAAGCCCTTTTAAAAGCTTTACCAGAGGAAATGGCTGGCAGACAGAGAGGTACATTTGTCAGATTCACAGAAGGGCAAAGTCCCCATTTAGAAATGAAACCTGAATGCCACTTACATATATCTTCTGTCCAATTTTATGGGCTTTCATATATCACTCAAAATTTGAAGAAAAAACTGTGCATAGAGTAGAATAAAACAAGACTGAAGATTGAACACCATTCTGGTTCATTTCTAAACTTCCATGGATACTGTGTTACAAAGGATCACAAATCAGGTGAATCTGATTTTCTCTTTTGAATCCTAGAGACTGGGATCATTCCTTTAATGTGCAGGATACAATACCCAGAATGAAGTTAATCAGTTGTGTGGCAGGTTGAATTAGAATTACTACAGATATACCACTTGCCATGATGCAGATGTATAGAAAGCCGAAAGGGATACAAATAGTATCATTGTAATTTAAATCTTCATGAATTACTCTTAACAGCTGAAGATGTTTAGGTTGTCAGAGCATCTGCTTTGTAGAGTGACTTTCTGATAAACAAATTAACCTTCTCGTGTCTGTAGTCTTTCTTCATGCTGGTAAAAGGCATTTAGAGTTGGTCTACTTTACTTGGCCTGATGAGAATACACCATGAAATCTGTACGCACAAAGCAGCTTGATTTCTGTACAGAAACAATCAAATTGCCTTCCAGAAAAATGTTTGTTATGTTGAAAGCTATCCTGTAGCATGATGACAGCTAAGCTCAGTGAGGGAACTCATGCCTGCAACCTAGATGTTGCTTGTAAGCAGGATGGTTCTTAAGGCTTTAGTTTTCCTGCATTCATTCTGCCTGCAGGTCCAACAGATCCCAGTTTGATGAACTTCTGGCCATGCTTCTCTGCTCTTAGATATTTTTCAGAGGGAAAGAAGACAAGAAAAGTATCCTTTTTTGGCATCTCTTTCTTATGAAATGGACAAGGAATATTTTAAATGTATATGTTTGTGTGCTTACCTATAGATGTATGCACACCATGTCATATAGCATAATAAAACACCCATCCCACGTATTGCAGTAACATCTTTCTGGGACCAGTAGATGTCATCCCAATAGGAAGAGTACCTTGTGTATGCCTTTATTAGTTGACGTTCAGTTAACATTAAAAATTTCTAAAGAAAAAACTCCAACTCACAAATGTAAATGTCTTATACCATATGTCTGTCTCAGTGGTATTATGATTTACGGGGGTTTTTGACCATCACGTACAGGTCCTTCACAAACTTTTCATGTCAGAGAAACATGCATGAGTTATATTTCTCCATTTAATGCTGTTGGCCCAAAAGGGAGAGAAACATGAGGTGAGGATGGGTTTTATTTGGAGTACACGAGATATGCCTAGAATCATCATGCTGAGCTTTATAAAACTCACAGTCTTCGTTTCTCATTGTCCCTTTAGAGTTTATGGCTACCTGCCATAGCTCCCTTCAGACGCAGTTAGAATGTTTACTCCAGGAAAACCTGATATGAGAGACAGATTATGTGCTAAACCAGGACCTAAGAGTATCTATGTCTAGAGGCTGTCTTCATTTCTTTGCAAACACGTAGACATGTAGAGTATGTGGCAGGGTACCCTGGTGAGAAAGGCTTAGTGGAAACTGCTAAAACTGGTAAACTGGTATGGGACCTGTTAGACTAGGACTTGCTTCTGAACCTGTACAGAAATCTTTCACTGTGGGTAAGCCAACTGGCCCGTCACACTTAAACACGTCCTGAGAATGAAGGTGGAACGGAAATGTGCAAAACCAATGGCTGCTTTTTACAGAAAAGCAGGCAAACATACAGACCCAAAGATAATCACCTAACAGAATTTCAGATTATTTTAGCATAAAACCAGCTCTACTTACAAATATGAGATTTAATGTCAGATTCCCGGATTTGCTGAATAACATCTGAATGAGAAATTTGCTACCAGAAGTGAGTCACAGGATTTGTCTTACTTTAGGTACAGTCAAGAGATTTCTGTTTTACAAACAACTGATGATCAATCAGCTCATCACAAGCTCAGGCAAGATATACTATGTATATTATATGCATTACAGAGATTGTTTCAAGAGCAACTGTGAAGTGGAACTATGCCATTACTAAGAAACTGAAAGGTACTCTGTTTATAAAAGTTTAGAAGGACATCTGAACACCTAAGTTTTATGGATAATATCCCCATGGTTTAATTCTGTACAATGCTTTTAACAAATCAGAAATCCGGTCTGCGCTTCAGCAGAGTTAAGCTGAACAGCTGAAAGAAAAGCATAATGGGGGTTTTTCATAATATTGCCTCAACAGTCTGCTACTGCGTTACACCATTGTGCTTTTTATACTGGTATGTTGGAAATGGTGCAAGAGAACCAAACAGAATGCAAGCATAGATTCAGATAGAAGACCTCATTTCCTTTTGTGCTCAGTCTTGTAGACCTTCCTAAGACCATCGTGAAAAAATTCAATCTCCAAATCAAATCTCTCCCCATAATGTTGTCATTGAACTAAATCACCACCTGATAAAGTACTCCAGCAATACAGCACCAATTGTGTTATGATTAAAAGTTAGTCCTTGTTATAGCATAGGCTGAGTCAAACCCCAGTACTATGAGTGTATAACTGATTTTTCAAACTTAGGGGGATTTAGGCAATGCTTAAATCATTATATATTTTCATATACAATGCCATCTTATTTCTAAAATAATTTTAATGTGATATTCTGTGACACAAAATTAGTTTCTGTGCAAAAGGAGAAGTTACATTCAACCTTTAGTCTTTGTAACAGGAAAAAATTATTGCTTGTTTCTTCGATATGATGTGATTCATAACACCTACAACACCTAACGGGCCACAATGTACATCAATATTCCTTCCACAGTACTAAAATATATCCAGAGCCTGCACAGTGGAAGTTAATCTGGACTGAATATTTTAGTGAATATACAGATAAGGGGGTACTGTATGTATCGATGCCAGGGAGATTGTCCAGCACTGTGTGTTAATACCATGTATGTGAATATTAAGAAAAAAAGAAAACTTGTAGAAGAAAACAATCTCTCTTCCAAGCTTTTCATGCAGTGAGTTTGGCTGAGGAATCAAAGCATGAATTTCTGAAAAGTTCCAGATGAGAGTAACTTTTTTTCTAGGATGAAATTGTTAGCACTAAATACTTCACAGCATGAAAGGCCAAGAAGAGAGAAATTATTTCCACTTTGTGGAAGCATTCTTTCAAACAGAATTTTCTCAGCCCACATCCAACCCTGCCTGTATAGACACAAGAGAAAGGGAGGGAAACATCCTCTTGTCCCCTCTTGCTGTTGTTCAATTACCCAACTCGTCAGAAATGTTAATGAAGTACCAATACTGAGATACCTCCAACTGTTGCTTCATTAAGACCAGAGTTTAATAAACATTTTGTCTGCAATGCTAGCTAAAATTCTAATAGAATTCTTATATTATATTACTGGCTTGCATATAATGCTCTGTGTTCTGTTTGGTTGGTTTTTTTTTTCAGAGAATGGTTAGATTTCATCTGGCAAAGCAACGCAACCAATGATAGTAGCATGTATTTCTCATACCTAATAGGGCAGTACTTGGAATATCCACTCACCTGGAGTTTTCGTTTCCTGTCTCTGAATATATCTATTTTATCTCAGAAAAGATGTTTCAGTTTGTATACCTATTCTAACTGTTAATTATTTATTTTCTACAAAATGGTAAATTCAGTCTGGTTTCTGTATAATTGGCTGGATTAAGTCAAATTCACAGCTACTTCAACTACACAATGTCAGGGATGAATTGCACCACAAATACATACCGCACTATGGGTATATTGATAGAAATAAATGACTATTCAAGACTTTGGTGCACATTTTTTTTCTTCTTGCAGAGATTTACCTGGTAGACTGAAATCTCTAGGTTAGATTTTACTATATCGTGAGTTATCTATCCCTCAATAATTTAATATTTCCAGTGTTGTCTTGGAGATGATTGCCACTTTGCGAAATAAATCTATGCCTTTGCTAACTAGGTAACATGAAAGTATCACAGAGGTTACTACAGCCAACCAAAAAATTAGATATTTGGTCACACAACTGGAATTGCAAAGAGGGTGACACAGATGAGATAAGTTCTTTCTTTTTTTCTGGAAGTTTTAAGGGAAGTTAGAAATCCTTCAAACATAACAAAGGCTCAGAAGTGGCAAAATAAGGTGTTTAAAAATGATTCCCAGAAAGAGCAAGACTGAGTTTTAACTTGCAGTGTGCACGAAGGTTTGTAGTATCTAGTGCATCTATGAGATGATCAAGGTCAGAGCAGGTGCACCGAAAGGGAAGCCAGCTGACGGCTAAACAGAAAATGAATAAATAATAAAGAACAGGTTTTCAGCTGGAGTAATCCCCTGAATTGGCTCAAGACATGCTTGCTGGCCTGGCTGAAAGAGAATTGTGGGGATGAACAGGTCAGTATGGGACTGTTCTTTTCATCATGAGCAGGTACATACATCAACCTGAAGTGACGGTAGGATCACAGCCCTGAAGGGATACTCCCATAGTACTGAGTGTAGGTGAATCTTTTGGTATTGCTTTCCTCTGAGTCGCTATGGATATGTTTACAACAGTGTGAGTTTGATGACCCTCCTGCTCCCATATCCTAGGCTGGACTAAAAGGAAGTTGCAAGACATTCTGTTTCAGTCATCGATCTGTTAAAAAAGTACAGAACGTATCTTCTCCTTATTTTAGGGATGGCCCTATATAACCAGTATCTCAATATAGCAAGTTGTTGACCATATGTAGTTATTAACCTGTACCATTCCTTTAAGAAT
>WAAD01021298.1:8772-43530 GCA_013389945.1 Fregata magnificens | reverse complement strand
TTCAAAAAAGTTTCCAAAGCCATCTAAGACTGTTTTATCAGTCTTGTATTTAGCTGCACTTAATAAACAGGAAACAAAGAAGGAATGGTAGTTTGTTTAGTGGAGGATTACCTCATTTCACCATCCAAGCCCTCCACCATCTCACAGAACACTGCAGTTCCCACTAAATCATTTTTAAACTGATGCAGAAATAAGATTCATGCCAGAGTACTTTCTGCAAGAACAGTGACATGAAAGAAGGCTTAAGCCTTTTCTCTCTTTACCTCTTTTTTTCCTGTAGCTTTAATCATGTAAGTTGCCCTCTGACATCTGTCATAACCTATTATATCGCACTGCTGATGCTAGTAAATACAAACCTAAAATTCACTGGTAGGTGAAGTGACATACTGCACAGCCCCAGGGGTCATCTCCTTCAGGAGAGAAAGTCTAAGTGTATCACTATAAATATTTTACAGCATGAGCTGTTCCATGAGGGAAGAATTTTATTTTTTTATTTGCTTTATGGTTGTATATTAGGATATTTCCAGAATCTACATAGCTACTGAAGGTCATTAATATTTCTTTAAGTTATGCTAGAATTTAACAGAGACTTTGAAAGGTTAAGAAAAAATGTAGCAATCAGTGGTTACTGGAATATTTTCTAGTTGTCTTCAATAAATTAGAAGTCCAACCTGATGCTGGAATTTTAAATGTTTAATTACACAGATTAAAAAATTAGAAGGTGAATGTAGACTTCTGAAGAACCCGGATTAAATACTTTTGCTCTTGATCTTCCATTTTTTGTAATATGAAGAAAAAAGAAAAAACTCAGCTGCGATAGTAATAGAGTTTGCAATGAGGCACACCTCAAATTGTAACCAAAATTGAAACATGGCTAAAAATAATAATATCTGTGCGGTTTTATTGCTTTAATACAAGCAAAACTGACAATGCAGGGCACTTGTGTCAAGTCACAAGCCTCGAGATTCCATGCTATGACTTCCTGTTTGAAGGAACTGTTCTGAGGTCCCCATCTTCACAAGATAACGCCCCCTCACTGCTGGCATAGAAATGTGACACAGAACCACACTAAGTGAGCTCCAGCTCAGCTGTAGAACATGCCAGTTCCAAGGCCTACTACTCCCAGAAATAACTGAAATACACATGCATAGTCAGAAAAATATTTGCAATCACAAATGCTTTCTTGCTTAGGTGGCTAACAAATGGTCTTCCCTTGGAAAGCACATCTTTGTCTACATCAATTTAACAGTGCTTTACTGCACCTCTCCCCTGATCTAAGCCACTTTTGAGAGGGCCAGAGAAGACTTTTGGAGATCTGAGAATTTATATACACAGTATGCTTTTGACATGTTAAGCCTCAGAACAAGATCACTAGTCTTTACCTCATCTTCTTTGCGGATATTGCACTGTATGGGAGTCACTTTGGCAGGACTCATGGAAGAAAATGTATTATTCAGTTCTTCTGCAGCAGCTTTTAATCGGTCAAATTTACGAGAGGCAATAACAACACTGCAACCTGTAGAGACAAAATGAAACATCCTTCAGCTAACATAGTTAAAATTACAGTTATGCTAGTTTTTAATAACATCATGGAGATATCTTGTAGGATGTGCATTTATTAGTCACTGACTAGAAGATAACAGTGTTGAAGTTCATGCAAGAGAGAGAAATGACTGATGTCAGGTGCTTCTTAGCAACAAGATCCCACTGTGCCAGGAAAAGAGCAATCAAAAAAAATGTCCACAAGGTTCCCTCTCCTTCCTGCAGAAGGGAAGATAGCTTGTGAGTTGCAGAGTCAGCAAAGTAGCTTTCAGACACCACTTTTGCTGCCTCTGCTCACAGCTGCCTCATTTATCAATTACACGATTTAAAGGTGGTTCAGCAGGTCTTGATTACAAAAAAATGCTTGCTCCTAAAACCACAAACTGTATGTCTGGCTGTAATTTTGACTTGTGGTGAGCAAATGTAATGCTCTGCTTTTTAACCCTACAGAGTCTGAAGGAAAGGATGATAGCCTCACGAGATTAATTCCTATCTGCAGACTACAGACAGCAGGAACAGAGGCTTCCCTGTGGCACTGCCACACGCTGTAGAATCCTAGCTCAGAGAGGGGAGGGAAAAACTAGGCAGGAGGTCAAGCCTTATGGTTTTTTCAGCATTTGGAGGCAGAAGGACTCATTCTACAGAGAAAAACAATGCAGGTGCCAAATTAATGGCAAGCACTCACACTACAACCAGTCTAGTTTCTTCTGTCACACCAGCGGACTCAGGACATCTTTAAGGCTTCAGCAATTGCTACTATATAGACTAAAACAGACCACACCAAGTTAATTCCTAGTGCAAACCCAGCAGGCATGCAATTTCATATCACCGATAAGCAAGTTATTAGCTTCCACTGCCAAGCAGGCAAGGAGGTCTTGCTCTCAGTTCCCTCCTTCCATAATCTCAGCATCCCAGCAGAAGCCATCCCTTCCTCATACCAGCTCTGCTGCTCATCTGCTTTAACATAAACCAATTCAACACCCTCAACCAGCCAAAAAAAAAAATGTTAACATCTTGCCAGGCGGTTTTTTTTCCTTTGTTACTATTTTACTGAGTGGAATTTGGCCTCTCGTGATCAAACAAACATCAGAATCAACTCAAAATAGTGGGAGTAAAGAGCAGCAAGTTGTTCATTTGGCTCAGGCTGTCTTGTGAAACTATACATAGAACTAAAAAATAAAAAAATAGAGGAGTTGAATTCTTCCAGAAGGAAGTGCTACAACCACATATCCCTAGGAATGGGAGCTTCACCTTCAATCAGTGGCCATCTTAAAACAACACATGTAAACATATCAGTCTCTGAGGTCTCCTGATTTTTTAAATTAAGAACTCCAGTCACTTGCACAACCACTTGATTAACGCAGAGTTCGTAAAATGGCACACACAATTACCCATTAACACAAAACACTAAATCACAGTAGCACAGTTGTATTTATCAACTTAAGTGCTTATTAATACACACACTGATATAGAATGAGGTCCAGTAAAAGACTATATTTTTGCTAAATACGCTACTTGGGGGAGGACGAGATTCTAACTCACTGAGGAACACTTGGTACCTACTGTGCAAGCTGACACTACTTCACTTATTTTTCTTCACAAAGAATGACCAGACCATTTCCTGATAGGGTCAGGGGGGAAAAGGCAGAAATTTCCAGATGAAAGGTTTAAATCTGTCCAGGCGGCTTCAAAGGAGACTGGTTATAAAAACAATGTACATCATGACTGGCATTGTCTGTCACTGCTCCTACCGGCATTCTCTGTCCAGCCAGCCCCCCTCCAAAAAAACACAGCCTAAAGCACAAGATATACATGGAAATAGTTCCCAACCATCTTTTTGTCAGGAATAGCCAGCAAGTCTGCAGGTAAGGAAGGTTATTCGGACAGACTTAAGCCATAGCTCTTTCTTCATTTTCTCACATGTGCTTTGTAGAGATTTGCAGCCTTGTTTTCTATTTAGGATGTTATGGGCACACACTTTTGTTATTTGTATTTTGCTTGAGAAAAATAATGCAGATCAAATTAAGTACAATTTCAAAGTAACTGGTATAACATCATCAACCAACAGTGTGATGATGCTTAAAAAGCACCTCTTTAAGGCAGCATGTAAGGACACCTTAAAAAAATGCTTAGTTCCCCAATAATACAAAGGTAGCTGAACTAGCCCTCACTTCAGCTCCACAGAGCAAGTGGAAAGCTGGGGCGACAAAGGCCAGGAGAGGCAGAGATGTCTCCCAGCACACAGTCTTAACAAAGAAAGCTCTTTACTATGCAGTGAAATAGCGTGGTGCACATTTCAACAGCGCAAACCACGAGGAGTGTGGCACCGTGAGGCATAATGCTAGTGCTGGTATTTTGAAAAGAGTGAATCCAGTCATGATAATAAACATTATCCGAAACCAGTCTGATGCCGATGATCCCTAGCACTTATCTCGAAACCTGCAGAAAAGGTGTTGCAAGGTGGATGACTCAGAAGGCTGCCTTTCACTCCAAATTTTACCACTTCTCTGCAATCAGCGCAGAAAGAAAACCCACGAAGCGCTTGCTGAAGATATACTTTAACTTCAGGCAATTTCTGTCACAAGCACTGAGAGAGAAGCACCATTTCTCTAAGCTTACTGTGGAGAAAACAGTTCAAAACCATACTACTCCATAAGACTCAGTTCAACCAGAAAAATCCTCCGGTTGAGCAAGACGAAAACTCACATAAGAGGAAGCATGAGAGAAAGGGTCCGGGTTTAATATAACCTCACTTAGACCGCTGTATTTAAAATAGCACATCTTTTAAGTGCCAGCAGGTCAAAAGACATAGCCTCCAGATCAACCTCACCTCGTCCTCCTCGCTATTCACTGACTGCTGTCACAACGTCCCGCTCGTACACTCCTCACAGACCCGCTGCCCGAGCGCAGCCAACCCCCAAACCGCACCACAACCCCCCGAGCGCTCCCTGACCCGCCTCCTCAAACGCCATTCCCCGCCTTCACCTCACGCCCGGCCCTGCTCCCCGAACATCCACCGCGGCTCCCTGCGCAACCCCCCCACCCCGCGCCCACCTAGCGCCAGCAAGTCGGCGGCGATGGCCTTGCCGATGCCGGTGCCNAGCCGGGCGGCTCCTGCGGCGCTGCGCAGTGCGGTCACCGGAGCCCCGCGGGCGGAGCCGGCGGGCGGCAGGTAAGGGGGGCGGTTATCCACGCGTCGGTAATGCCCGGGTCTGTCGCGCCCGGGTCTGTCCCCTCGGTGGAGAGACCGCTGGCCGCACGTTCAGCGCCTGCGAGGGATCGGTTCCCCAGGTAGCGTCCTGGTGCCTCGGGGTCGCCTCTGCCTGCTGGAGCCTGGCCGCAGACCCACCTAGCCCCCATCCGTGGTCTCATCTGCTTTAAAGGGAGGGGGTTTTCGTATTTTTCTGTACCGTTTCGGGTCACCTTCCACAGCGACGCGGGAAGACAGCGTGGGGAGTGGAGCCCCAGCCGGGAGAAGTCAGCGTCATGCTCTAACGGTGTCATAAATAGCAGAGAAAGCTGCTGGTGTTCTTCTGCCAGGGACCCGCGGACAGAGAATCCTCTCCAGGCGTGGACTTTGTCGGGAAGAGGCCATGAAGGCTGAGAGGATACCATTTACCGCGCCCCTAACATAATCATTTTGTGCTAAAATGCCTTTATGGTGGGTTTTTTCACTTAAAATCGCCCTCAATAAGGTCAGTATTAATTATTCAGCTGACATAGAGGACAGCCAACATTATTTTCCTTTCTATCCCACAGTGAAGTGACAGAGCATCTTTGTCCGTTGCAGGTGATTTTAACCAGTGCTGATGTGCCCAGGAGCATGTGTGTGCGTGTGTTCAGTATCTTTCCAGGCATCTCCTCTGTCTTTTTCAATAGAAGAGATGTTTGAAAGTATATGTCAATTTTGTCCTGTTATTTTTGCCTTAGGGGAGGTGGCTAATGTGAGAAGAGAGTGAGAAAAAAAATTAAAAAGAGACACATATAAGTAAAGTAGGAGAATCATTGAGTCTGTTTTGGTTTTCTCATTTGTTAAATGGATTTATTTACTTTTCCCAAAACACGTCCTGAGATTTAATACTTTAAATCAGAGACAATTGTAAGATAACGTCTTTATCCTGAAGTTCAGCGTGTTTCAAAGGAAGCTGTACAGCCTCCTTTTAAGTGTAGGGAAAGGGAGGCATGGAGAAGTTAACAGTGCGCCCAGATTCATTCAGTAAAGGGTGACAAGACAGGAATGGACTTCTGCATGGTGACTTAGGCTGGTGAGGCAACCATTAGACAAAGCTGCCTTCTGGGTGGGTTAATGTTTGCAGAATATTTTAATATTTTAAAGCACAGTATTACTTTCTGGAGGCAAAATGTGAAGCACTGTGGGTAACACTGCAAGAATTTTTTTTTCCCCTTTTAATTATCTTCCACAGTCTGAAGACTCCACAGATCCCCATTAACTGTCTCTGGCTGCCCTACATATCTTAGGCAGGCCGTATCAGAGCGATCATTAATTAATCCCAGGGAGAAGCACTCATCTGTGCTAGTGAACTACATCTTCATATTCCAACCTGCCTGCCATCTCGACTGAGCCGCAGGCCACCAGGAAAATCCAGTGGGCCTCTCTGCTCATATGACTTGCTTGATTTCAGTGTTCTTCCTGGAAAGCACTATCAAATTATTTTTCTTCCTTATGAGGATAAATTGCTTAAGTTTTGGAATTTCTCAATAGCCACAGAAATGCCATAAATAAGGGGCTGAACACATGAGTTAAGGTTCTGTGAGTGATGGATGGGAGGAGAAAGGGGAAAGGCATAAAGACTGGAGAGTAAGGAGGCGAGGAGACATCCATTCCTTGGCATTCAATGGAGGGTGGCCCCTTCTGGTACAAAATCTATCCACAAAGAACAAAGCTGAGATAACCAATGCTCACGGTTATTTTCAGCAAGGCAGTGGCTTCTATTCATTGTTGTGTGGGTTGCCTTTGAACCAAGGATTCAAAGTGTGCCTTTGTGTGAATCGATTTTACTCCAGTGGTTGAAATTCGAAATTATTTAAGCTGAAAAGAAGAAAATCTTATTAACTGAAATAAATTTTAGCCTTCTGCTATGCTTGTACTTTCTTATTCGCAAAGGAATGTTCAGTTTGTTTTATTGGTACCATTAAAACATGTTGGTCTGTCACTACGTGCAGCCATAGTGGTAAATTCAGTAAGCAGAAGGCTCTCCTTACATATTTATGTTATTCTGTAAACTTAATGTCCAGATTCTTAATTTTTTTGTGTTAGGAAATACTGTCTGATTAGACAGCTGATTTTTTTTTTTTTTCCCCAGTATGTGTCAGCTTGCATTTGGAAGAAAATAAATCTGCATTTAAAGCCTCAGAGTCTTCATTTTCATTTTTTGAAGTTAAAAGCCATCTGAATTTTTTTCCCTTGGTATATCTATCACTTAAAACATTAACCATTCAAAAATCAAAATTACACGTTTAGGAAAAAGAATTCATCAGTAGTTTTTTTCCAGTTGTCAGCTCCTTCACAGTTGTGGGATTAGCACATGTCATTCTTCAACACCTACTTTTTAATTTATAGGTCGAAGAGGAAAAACTAGATTTCCTGTTTTTACAGCTCCCAGATTGTGTCTTGGCTTTGAATGAACTAGTTCAATTTGTTGAAATGAATAGGAAACTCTGCGTTTTCAGAAAAGGCCACTTTTGTCTAAAGCTGATTTTGTGCCTTGCCAGCCTATGGCTCAGCTGTTCAGCTGATGACATCTGCCAGTCCAGTATGCTGCCATGCTTTAAAAATCCTGGCAGTAGTATGTACTGCCTTAATAATTCCTTATAGCCTGCTGTCCTTCAGGGGTTCTGTGTCCTCCCATAGCTCGTAGTCCATGTTGGCAAGGGGGAAGGTCTCAAGAGTTGTTGAATACCATCCTGATGTGAGAAAACAGATGGCTCCAAACAAGAGAGAAACCTCCGTGGGATCCAAACCCTGGGAGAGGTATTCCTGGGGCCCACAGTCTCACAAGGAGGTGAGAGCGGAGGAGATTTAAGGAAAAGCATCTCTCTGCCAGAAATAAAACTCTAAGGTCAAAGACGATTTTTGACAGAAGGTTTCTGCTAGTTAGCCTTCAGAAAAAATCAGACTTGCGCTCCAGCAGCCTCTGCTTTCCCAGAACCTCCCTCTTATGGATGCTCCAGGTTCGTATCTTTCTTCTCCTGGGATACCAAATTGCACAAAGTATAACAACAATAATTTCTTACCCCCATACCTATTACAAGAAATGCTTGGATTGAGCCAAAACCAAATGAAAACCGGTGTGAGTTTCTGTTTCCTTACCTCTGTAGACCTTTCTGTGGGATTATGCAAAAGGCCTCTTTGGAAATCCCTGCTACTTTTGCCTCCTGTCTGTGCATTCTGTCCTGTGGCTGTTTTTGTTTTTCATCATCTCTCACCAGCAAGTGAGAGCCTTTCTGTTTTGTGGCTTCTGGTTTCCATGTCAGAACGCCTCCTGGTCAGTCCCAGCTGATGATCAGGCTCTCTGGTCGATTCATCTTTTTAGGGACTTCCCCTCTGAAAAGGTACTTTACTCTCAGTGGTATCTCAGGGGATTTCAGTCTAATTAGGAGATAATCAGGATTTTACAACCTTTCATCATGATCCCTAGGAATTTCATTCCAGTGATTAAAAA
This sequence comes from Fregata magnificens, assembly GCA_013389945.1. Classification (NCBI taxonomy): domain Eukaryota; kingdom Metazoa; phylum Chordata; class Aves; order Suliformes; family Fregatidae; genus Fregata; species Fregata magnificens. Next base: position 35,305 of record WAAD01021298.1, on the reverse strand, counting down.
AAATACAGGAAATACTGAAGACAGACACCCTACTCAAAGCAGAGTTCATAGTGGTGCAAGATGCAGAATACCAGCATCAAACAGTTTGAAACTGGTACGTAGCCAGATTTTCTAAATAATCACATACCCTGCTAATACCATACTAATGATACTGAAGCATTCACTTGTCTGCAATTGAAAGTGCTGCATTTTTAATACCCTGGCATCATGGATCTGTATCTGCACTTGTATCCAATCGAGAGTCCCCTGAGCCAACTAATTCCTGCTCCTGGAGATAATGTCTAAATATCTTAGATTATATTTACTGTGCAATGCATTAAGCAATCCTGAATCACTCCCAGGGGAATCTTCCAGTTCTCTGTCTGTGCAGTTTGGCTCTTCAGCAATTCCTAGGCCGTAGCTGGGTGTAACTCGGAGAAAGCTCTGATCTGAAGCCCCCAAATATCTTGCCCAAATAAAACCCGCAGCATGTAGTTTGGTGTCGGTATTTTTCAGATAATCCTTTCCATACCAGATTTACAATTGACTGTGTTTTCCATTGGGCTGCATGGCTGCAACTTCTTGCTCTCTAATTGCAGATATTTCTGTGTGGTCTCTCCTCATTTTGTCTGAATAAAGCACTTGGGTGCTTGATCTTGCCAGCACAGAGCAGGGCAGGAAAGGAGAGGAGACCAAGATGGTCAGGCATCTTCTGAGTAGGAAGGGAAGGAAAAAAGGCCTGAGGTGCTAACACAGGTCCTAGTTTATAGTTATTGTAAAGGTCAAGCAAGAGTCCAGCATGCATTAAAACATCCTGGCAAAGAGCACTGCATGATTTCCTAGGGAAGGGAAACGGAGGTCTTGCAATCCTTCACTGAAATAATAACCACCTGCCAGCCAGGTCTCTAGCTAGCTAGGACTGTGCTGTCTTGCATCAGCATGAGTGCTTCACACCCACCACTGGTGCTTCATGGCTCTGCGGTCTTCAGACTTAGCAACTCCCAGTGTTTCTTACTTGCATAGGTGTGTGGGTATACACTGTGTAGAAGGTGTTTTCTCTGCAGTCTGGAAAGGGGCGTGAGGGGCTCAAAACTCTGTTTGCATGTACTACATGCTTGCTCTGTTGTTACTTTTTTCTAGGCATCTGCTTGGATGCTTAGAGGAAGCACAACACTGGTTTTATGTGTTGAACAATCTCCTAGTGCATCTTCCGATCCTGTTTAATATAAAGGCTTCAAACTGAGGATTGATCAGGTATTAAACCAATAAAATCAGATGCTAGACCTGATCCCAGCCTAAGGGCACTGCGTGGAAGCAGGATGCTGGGCTCGAGTTGACGGTACCTGCTTGGTTCGGCTGTTCCTACAGTACCGTGTAATCCAGCAGTGACCTGGTGGATGGGTTAGGAATTACAATGGGCACCTGCTGTTTCAAGGTGCAGGATGGCCGGCTTTGGCAAATGCAGAAGTGAGGGGTAGAGCAGGGGAACAGAGAGAGCATGTCTCCACTTCATCGTTGAGATGTTTTTCCTACAAGATTTAGGGACATCTGTTAAGTTTATTCAAGATTCTTATCTAAACTACTTGGATTGCTTTGAGGATTTCAAACCAACCTCCATTTCCGAGTCATTCTCCTTTTAAAGCCTTGGTTCTCTTTAAAAGCTAATGTGCATGTGCCATTCATTGACATTTTTAGCACAGTGTAATAAACCTAAAGAAACAGATCTCATCCCTGTGGAGGCAGTGGGAAGCTTTGAGTCCTTTGTCTCAATTTTTCTTTCTTCTAGCAGTCTGGACAAAGAAGTGGGGACACAACGGAGAGACAACACTTCAAGCTTTCACTCTAAAAAAAGGTAGAACAGTACAGTTTGGGGATTTTGAAAAAGTTGGTATGCAAGAAAATTGATTAGGCATTTCATTTAGTTTAAAATAAAAATGCACAGCTATTCTTGTATGCTGTTTTCCAGCCTTCAGTAATACTGATCTACACAGCAGTTATTATTCTGTGACATTTGGAAAAGTTATGGAACAGCAGAGGAAAATAAAAAGAACTGATTCATAAAACAGATACTCTGTAAAATGTCCTTGACTTTTTAAAAAATCCTTTGAAAATGTCATCCAGAAACAATTTAGTGATACTTTGGAATGCCTCTCTTCACTACTTTTTTTTTTGTTGTTTTGGCTGTATCCGTAGAATACTGTTAGCAAGCATTTGGGTGTCTCATGGAAGGATGACAGGGAGAGCAAGGGGCCTGAGCCGCCCAGCATGGCACCAGGAGCCAGCAAGCCCTTAATCCACACCCAAGCAAGTCTGGTCTTGCCGCAGGTGCAGCTTCAGTGGTAGTGAACCCGTGTTGGCCAATGCAGGTCCGGCTCACAGTGCCAGCAGGATTGGTCCAGAAGCTGCTCAGCAGCGCTAGCGTGGGGCAGCTCTGGCATTAATGCCACCTGCCAACAGGCAGGAACCGTCTGCCAGGGATAAAGTGGAAGGACTGGGCAAACTTGGGTCTGTTGTCCCTTGCCTGCAGAGATTGTGTTGGTTGCCCACTCCTCCCTTTGCTTTTAGCTTGAGCTTTTAGCACCCTCTGCTCCTGAGGGGAAGGCATGGCGCCGGGCGGGCTCCATTAGCAAACACCCATAAAGTTTTTGGTGGCATGAGTCATCTTACTGCGTTATCCCCCCTGCTCTGGTGCTCAGTGCCATCCTCTGTTTTCAGCAATCCAGCCTGAGGTCTGCTCCTGCTTGGATGCACACCCAGAGCACGGTCATTTTTCTTGTCTCTCTCTCTCCAAGAAATGAAAGTGTTTTAAAGTTTGTGGATTAAGCAGGGAGGGAAAGACAGGTGTGATCTATGAGTTTTGCTGTTTGCTTTCTCCTACCTTGCTGGGATGACATAGGTGTATGCTTCTCTTTGTGCCTCTTGCTATTGTTATACAGGCACTTACTTAATGCAGCCTCACAATGGGCCACTGCCATAAGGGGTAGTTTTTCTCCCCTTCCTTAGACATTCTTTCCTCTAGGGGTAGCTGATGAGGGAATCCGTCTGGCTGAAAATAACATTTTGTTTTATTTTAAAATGCAAAAGGGTTATTTTCAGTGAGATAAATCCCCGTCAAGCTCACCGCAAGCTGCACAGACACTAGTACTGATAGGGAGGGGCTGTTCTTGCCTCGCCTTCTAACATGTCATTCATCACAGCCTTGAGTATTTGCTAGATTCAAGTAACTGTGTAATCTAGTTTGAGCTATTTCACCATGAAATGGAGACAGGTGTCTTCTGTTTCAGCACGGTATGGTGAGGATGCATACGTGAAAGATCATGTGGAGTCATTTAGGTATCTAAAACAGATCAAAAGCTGTTGAGGGAGCCCTACCATTTGGCTCTCTCCCAGCATAAGGTCTGAATTAAATGTGCTTTCTTACATAGGTCTTGCCACATGTTTTTCTAGGGTCTGGGGCTGCATGTCCTGCATTAGACCAGTGTGTTTTGTCATAACATGATTGACTGGTGACAGACAGATCTGTCCTGAACAGCTGGATGCATCTGATACCATCTATTTTTCACGTGTACAATCTGCCAGCAGATAACCCCTTTAAAAATGCTAGGGATTGGAAATAATCCTTTGGGTAACATGCATCCTCAGAAGCACACACATGTACATGCACAAAATCAGAGGCAGGGTTGGGTGGAGAAGGGATTGGGGATGGGGAGGCTATGGAGTAAAAGGAGCAGCCAAAGGAGGGTCCGTGGCTGGGGAGCTCTCTCTCAAGGTGTGTCTCTGGGGTAAATTTCCCCTTATCTCTTCCCCATCCTGGGTAACTCACAGTGCTTTTAAAGCACAGGTTGTTTTTTGTTTCTGCAGATAACCCCTGCATGATGTGAGTGAAGACACAGTGCCAGTTCTTCTTATGCGTTGTACATTTTGTGTGACTATAAAAATAAAAATTGATGCTCCTCACTGCTTACTGTCTACATTTTTTCCTCTCATGTCTGCTATGAGCAGTCATAAAAAGGTTACTTGTGCTGTGGCAGGGATTTAAGATCAAGGATTTTATTAGCTTGTGGGAATGCTCTTCCTTCCTGTCTGCATTCAAACCGGATAATTTCTCTTCTGTTAGCAGCAGGATCAAGCCCTGAAAACCAATGGAAAAAACTTCTTTTGACCTAAATGGTGTGAGGCCAAGCTTTTAGGCTCCTTTTTTTGTGTGTCAAAGACTAATACTGTCATGGGAAGCATAAGCAGAAGTAGCTTTCCTGCATAGTAACAGAAGACTGTGCTTCTAAAAATTCCTCTACAGAGTGTTTTTGCAGAGCCGCCTCCCCAGGGTTCTCCATCTGTTTTCACACGGAGACTAATAACAAATTGTTTGGCTAATAAACTGCTCCCTGCTATCTCTGCAATTTGATCATTTCTTTTTCTTTCCTCCCATGGACTGTTACTAGATTCCTCTCTGCCCCTGTGCTCCCGCATGGGAGACATCACTAACATTAGATGCACAGCAATCATTATGCTTCAGCTCCACAGCAAGGCTTTTAAGGGGTGTATGTCTGAAAGAGTTGGTGCTGTGGACAGCTGTGTAGTGCTGAGGGCTGACCTTGTTCTTACAGGATTAAAGAAAAGGGAGAGAAAAAATAACCTTTGTGTACACTATTGTGATTTCTGCAAAAGCCCATTTTCTGTTCGCAACTACGGAGGAAACATTCCCAGGAAAAATGGGACTGGGCCGTGAACCTGTTTGATTCACCAGCATCCCTGTGGGATGTGGGGCTGATGGTGGTATTTCAAAGTGCTGTGTTCAGAAGGCCTGGACTAGGTGGCAGAGGGTATCCCAGCTGCTCCATTGGCAGAAACAGATGAGAAAAGAATAAGTATCTACTGTGAAAACAGGCTTAAGATCAGGAGGGATCTTTGTGATCTTTCAGTGTGACTGCGCCCTCATACAAGCCCACATTAACACCTCTTCTGGTCAAGTACTGGTGACCAAATTGCTGCGAAGATACCCAGTCCAGATTTGGAAGTTTCCAGTGATGGGACAACTCTCCACAGCCCTCCATGATGTATATCAAGAGACACCTACCCACTTTGTTAAAACACCTACCTAACGTCTGCTCTGTATTTCTATCTTTCAGCTTTTTATCTTACTGCATCCTCCTGTGCTGGATCAAAGGGATCTTCTTCACCATGTTTTTGTTTCTGATGTAGACAGACTGACATCAGATTTTACGTCCTTGTGCCTTAAACAGAATAATCTGGGCTCCTTCACTTCCTTATCCCAAGGGCTCTGGCCCAACCACAGCAACGGCGCTTCTTAGGGGCTTGCCCCTCATTGCCCATTCCCTCGCCTCTTCTCAGCTCAGGAGCAAGAGAGGAAGAAATTGAGCTGCCACCAGTTGATAACCCTGTTGTTGAGGTGTTTCCTTCTAGACCTGGTGGTAACTCACAGTGGCAATAGCTGCTGTAGTGGGGGTGGGAATGTCAGACATAGCAAAATAATTCAGGTATCATAGGCATCTTCTGGTCATTAATCAGCATCGTGCCTGCCCAGTGAGCACAAGAACTGGACACAGGTTTACAGTAACAATCCTGTCTGTGCCATATTCAAAACTAACATCACCTTGCTCCTCCTCGCATAGTCAAGGTTGACATAGTCCTTTAGGCTTTGGCATCACACCAAGAACTGACATTAGCTTATCATTTACTGTGAGTTTAACCAAGGTCACAGCTGGATAAACTTCTAAGAAAAAAAAGCCCAACCACAAATCTTTGCCTTTAGCTTTGGGTTATTTTTAAATGTAACTGGCAAGTCGTCCCCTTTTCAAGGCAGTAGGGACTGAGCATGGAACTACAGCCAGGAACTTTGGGAATCTAATCCCAAATCAACTTCCATGTCTTCAGACTTCTAGTAGATCATGCCAGCAGTGATGCTTTTGGCTTCTCTGTGGCTCCAGGCCTGCTTTCTTTTCACCACGTCTGGGAGGGGAATCTCACTGTTGTCTCAGGGGCTCATTAGGCTCAATCAGGTGATTTTAGGATTTCATAGAGGCAAAACATGAAGTTTTCTTGTTGATCCTCAGAAAAAAATGTTGGAGCCTATTGTACCTCCTGGATGAATTTACTACAAATAGTAAGTTTATTCCACAGAATAAATTTATTCCATTTCCCCATAAAGGCTTTTTTAAAAAACACTGAATGAAAGCTTATGTGAATTCCAATGAATGTGAAGAGATCTCGGAGTCCTGCCAATGTTAACACGTTAAGAGCCAGAGCTTGCTATCTTTGAAGTCAGTGGATGGTTTGCTTTGGAGTTAAAAGGGGGAAGTAGAAAACAAAGCATTAGATTTCAGTGTGAAGGTTCTTGCATATCCCATTTGTCTTTTATATTATGGTATGTGGAAAACTGCCTATCTGTACGCTGCTTCCAAACAGATGTAAAGGCCACATTCCTCAGGCAGACGAGGTACAAGAACTATATTGAGGAATTGGTTCTCATTAGCTCATTTATGGGTTTTTTTGGGGGAGTGGAGGTGATGACATGTTACTCCCAGAGACCCAAAGGGGGCAAAATTCCCTTCTTTTTGCTCCATTCTCTGTTGGGTTTGGACTTTGGGATGGGAGGAAGATCCACAGTCAGTGATCTCGGACAACCCACACACTGAACCATGCTTATTTGGTACACCAGACTAGGGCATTCATTATCACTGCTCCTCCTCTTTCTTGATTCCCTTGATCAACAGTGGAATATTTAAACCAAGTTGCTTCTAGGTAGTTCTAAAATGCAACACTTGACAATGCAGTGAAGGGACAGTATTTGCAGTAAATTTAGTATTTTATAGAGGTGTTTTCCAGTATGTCTGCAAATTTAGGCATACATTTTTGCATGGCAGGTGTAAACTCAGATGGCAATCTAAACAGTCTGTTCCCAGCCATACTGCAGAGCTAGCCGAGAGATTCCCTGCCCAGTGATTTAGAAGTAGTCCAACTTCTGGGGTATGCCGAATCTTGATTTTTTGAATTCCATTTTATGTGTCTTTTGATCACCAGGGAAGATTTGTTTTCTAGAATGCAAAAAATAATCTGAATTGTTGAATTCTTTAAAGCTACATAGAACCAACTGGCCACAGTCTTAGGTGTTAAAGTGATACAATAAAAAGTTTTCTATGTGTGTGTACAAGGCATAAATAATTGATCTAAAGTTCTGCAACAAATTTCAAAACAAACCAGCAAAATCTTGTATCTGTGGGAAGACCAGGACCCTACTGCCAAATCTAAAAATGCTCAACTTTTTTTCTAGCATCTGTTCAAGTAAAAACATTTCCCAGCATTGTGTGGGCTGTAAATTATGATAACTGTGTTTCTTAGTTTCCTGTTAAAGAGATGACTCACATACTAGGTAGAAGCTTAATTATTGGTCATGTGCATTCTTTTAAATATAAATGTTCATGTAAATGTTCAACAGAGCTTTTCAGAGTTGTTAAAATGTTATTCAGTGTATTCAGATTTGTACCTAAATACTTCATGAATACTTGGCACAGTCAGTTTCTTAAACGTTATGAAATCTGAGAACCATTAATCCTGCATCTTCCACGTTCATGGAGCAGGATTTGTTCTGCCTCGATGCATGTTTAATTATATGTTTTTTACTTAGGCAGCTTTCCCATAGATAACAGCAGCACACGATATTGCTGTTAATTTTGCTTGAATGAGGAGTAAAAAACTGAGCCCTTAAATGTGTTACAAAGATTTGTGAAGATTTGGGTTGTTTTCCTTGTACAATCAGAAGACTTTGCTGTGGTTTCCAATTCCCTCCCCAGTGAAGTCATCTTAATGGTAATTTTGCTTTAAATCCACTTCGTAGACTATATTTTTAAGGTTTGACAGCACTATGTACTGCTAATTTGGTAAGGTTTGAAACATCATTCATTTTGACATCATTTGATTACTTTTTGTAATATCCTTGCAAGGAGCAGTAAATCAGAAGACACTCAAAATGAAAAAGGCCGGCACCAATCTAGCTGTTGTAATGCACAACGAGCGCAGTTGTCTTTAACCTAGGCCAGTCCCTTAAATCAGTCAACTTCTTTTTCGTCTATGGTTTCTTTTCTTCATTCTCATGCATGTGGGCCAAAACTATTGTCTTCTGTTTGCGTCTAGCATTGCAGAGGAATGCTAAAATCACCCCGTAAGCTGTGCTTGTTTAATCTGTTCTTATAAATGTTAATACTCTTTCCTTTTCCAATAGCTTTGGTTTGTTATATTTAAAATTGGAACCTGAGAATCAGGATTAGGTGATATTATAAAACATGTATCCATGTAATAAAATTGATGTTCAAGACAGTGATAAGGATCTTCAGATGACATTTAAACCAGTTGAAAGTAACACTTCATAGGAAAATTCTGGCATTTTTTTCTGCTTGGTAAGAAAAAAGATACCTTTTCAGCCTTCTCTCTCATTTTAGGCTGGGAATGGAGTGCATAGTTTGGATGACAGCAGTGGGACACCTTACCAAAACAAAGCATCCATGGGACTGTTGTCTAACCAATGACTTCTAAGCACAGGAGCTGTTAGATTGGAAACAAGTGCTACAAGATGCCAAGTGAGGTGCTAGAGAGTGGCAGTGGGATGGAGGAGACTATGCAGAAAGAGAGCAAGTCTGGAAGCCAGAGCCCTCACCGCAGCACCATGAGAAGGGCTGTGGCAACCAGTGTCACCTTTGATGGGGAAGCCACTATGGACCGGAGGAAAAAGAAGAAGAAGGAGTCCCGTCCTGAGTCAATAATAGTGTATCGGTCGGAGAATGAGAATAAGGTGGAAGAAGAACAGATGGATGAAGAAGGAGGGGAGAGGAGCTCTGAGGAAGGCTCCAAGTTCCTGGGACAGTCAATGGCAGATGGTATGTATTCCCGGGAACACCCACTTTCCATAAACTTTTTTTGATGCCAGCATGCACTGAGGTCAAATGGAAGTGACTGTGAGACTGACCCTCTTCAAGACTACAGGCAAGGAGAGCTTGAGTTCATACATGAAAACGCTCTGAAATAAGAAGCATTACAAGCTGATTTGGTGTGTCTCCTGCAGTTCTTTGCAGAGGTTGGTTGTTGCCCCACTCTTAGTTTTAAATGTATGTGCTGGTTGGGGTTGATCCAGAAAAATGCCAAGCATGCTTTAAGCCAGCGATGCTGTGATCAAGCCCCTGTCCATGCCTAAAACAACTGCCTGTTTAGTGAAAGGATGGAAGCAGATGGATTTAGTGGCTCTAGCTGTGATAGGGAGTTTTACTCATTATCTAGGATTTGCTGTTGCCTTCTGTTTGCATATTCTCAGCACAGCTTCCTCTTTAAGAGTGATTATTTGGTAAGGTCATCGTGGGGCATCTTGGAGCCACTTTCACTTCTGATGTCTGTCCTGGATACCCTTGCAGGGAAGAAATGTGGCAAGGCAGGTCCTGCAGCTAATCCTCTTGTGAGTCAGCAGTGCAGGCTGAGAGGGGCTTAAATGTAAATAAATGCTCCTGGTCCATCAGCTGCACCAGATTCCCCCATTATCCCAACCCCTATCCTCATGGCTTATCTGCTGCCTTCCTATTTTTGTGGGCCACTTCAAACTGCTCAGCCTCCTTTTAAGAGCCTCTGAAGTCCTCCTTTCAAGCTAGTCAGAATTAAGACCAGGAGGAAGCATATTTTAGCCCCATGGAAGAGTTTATGGCCAATACCACTGCAGGGACCATCCTAAACTAGTGTCACGTGGAAGCTAAGGCAGTCTGTTTGTGAGTTTAACACACATCCCAACACTTTCCTGTTTGGTGCCTTTGTTGATGCCTTAAAATGCAAATATAATTATATGAGAGTTTGTAAGGATTTTCTAAACTTTGAAAATTAATTTGCATTGAGATACAGTACAAATGTAAAGTGAAATATTAGCTATTCAAGTATAACTCCATGTGTGGATGTGCTTATTCCAGAACAAGAGTCTTAGTCACATTTATCTAATTCACCCCAAGTGTCCACGCTGTTCAGGAATAAATCTATGAGGGTACCAGAGAAAATAGGCATATCATTTTTTATTCAGTTACACTGTCTCATCTCTTTCTTATATACTCCTGCAGCACTTTCCCTTCACATATTGTCCCCAGTGCAGATGCCAGAGTCTTCTCCCTTGTGATTTCTGTCATCTGGAATTCCTGTCTTCTCCCTCATTAGCTCTTCTTCCATTTTCTTCTGTGATAATCTTTTTTATACTGCATTGCTTCTTGCATTCCATCTCTTTTTAATTTAACTGTAACCATATGCACTATCTAATTGTTTGTGGGGTCTTTGGGGGTTTACACAAAATGCTCCATACAGAAAATAAATCTAATGTAGATGAGTTTATCTGTGTTCATAGGTGTCTGGAACATGCCTTTAGACAGCCGATATGTCACCTTGACTGGAACAATCACCAGGGGAAAGAAGAAGGGTCAGATGGTGGACATCCATGTCACACTAACAGACAAAGAGCTGCAGGAACTGGCTAAGTCAAAGGAACCTCCTAAAGAGGACGTACCTGAGAAGAAGAAGTGTGATGTTGGGCTGGACAGAGGACCCCACATAGTCCTCTGGACCATCATCTGCCTCCCCATCATTTTTGTATTGTCCTTCGTGGTTTCATTCTACTATGGAACCATTACATGGTACAACATCTTCTTGGTGTACAATGAAGAGAGGACCTTCTGGCACAAAATCACCTTTTGTCCCTTTTTGATCATCTTCTACCCAATTATAATTATGGTTGTGTCTTTTTCCCTAGGCCTGTACTCGGCTGTGGCCCAGGTAGCATGGTCCTTTGGGTACTGGTGGCATGCTGTCAGGGATATGGAGAAGGGCTTCTGTGGCTGGCTCTGCAGTAAGCTGGGTTTGGAAGATTGCTCTCCGTACAGCATTGTTGAGCTGCTAGATTCTGACAATATCTCAGGTAGTCTCTCCGGCAAGAGCTCTGCGCAGGGGGTTGAGACCTCAGCAGTCTGAGCCTTTGTCCTGGCTGACTATTTTGGTCATATGCGAGTGGTTTTCACCTAGAAAATAACACACTGGGTTTTATATATATATATATATATATATTTAAACACAAACTTAATGAATAAAATATTGGGCTGGGAGTGCTCTTTAAATGTCACAGAATGCAAGTGTGCTAGATTCATGTGGTCTGGGTGGGGAGGTGCATGGCTCTCCAAGGATTTGTCATCTGTTTTAGCTAATTACAACTTCTGGGAAGGGTGAGAAAAATCCAGGTCTGTGGGGCTTGGGCTGTTTGTGGGGTGGCAGAGATATACCCTGAAAAGTCCACTTCTGTAAAATTAGACTTTACTTTTAAGGAATGGGACATAACAGTGACCTGTCATGTCAGTGAAAAGAAGTCTTTACTCATGGGATGACCTTCAGGAGCTAGGAAATCATTCAGAGGTGAAGGCTAAATTGCAAAACATGATGTTCCTGCAGTTTTCCTAGAAAGGGTCCTTTTCCAGTCCCTCCAACAAGTGCAGCAAACCTTCCAGGTAGGATAACTGCTTAGACACTGTAAGAGTTTGAAAAATAGACTGCTACAATAGTTGTGCCCAGCCTTTCACTGGGAGAGGACAGCATAGCCTCCGACAAAGGCACGTGAGCTCTACACTGACCTGAAACGCGCCCATCACATGATGGAAGAGCAGGGCTTGCTCTGTAAGGTGGTGCATGGGGACCTGATGGGCCTGTCACCAAGCACCCTCAGGAGACTGTAGGTGCACAGATAGGTGCTTAGGACACACCTGCATTTGATCTCTTGAGAGGTGCACTGCTAGGAAAGAATGGGCTACAAGAGTCATATGCAGTGTGCAGTGCAAACAGTTGCATTATAGGGAAGAAACATCTGCTCTGGGGAAAGGCGATCAGTTTGCATGTCACTGCAATGCAAGTGTGGACTGGCAGCACCGGTATTTAGGGGAGTGGAGTGGAAGGTGCTTGGGATGGGGAGGACTCACTGAAACGGTCATTCTGTTTTTCAAGTTGCTCTTATGGAAGAGCTGCTGGACCTTCCTTTTCAGAAAGGGGGCGTCCCTCAGCCCATGTCTGTTAGTGCCAGTGCGAACCGCATTCGTGCCTCAGCTCTGGAAATCTGCATCCCACACACACTTCCTCGTTAATTATATAGAGGAGCAATGGATTATACATTCTCCTCCACTCATATCTCATTTTCATAACTGGTTTCCCTCCTTTTGGGACTTTGCATGGCATCCTAGTGGGCTCCCAGTCCAGGCTGAGGTGGCCACATTAGGCTGGAGAAATTTTAATTGTCTCTAAAAAAATGACTAGCAGAAAAGTTCTTTTTCTGGATTGACTGTTGGGGTTTTGGCCTAAGGAGGACACGATGAAAATAAGAGAGAGGTATAACAGACTCTAATGGGGACTGAGTTACACGTCTGAAACATGATTAATTTTCTGAGTGCTCTAGTTCAGCTGGTGCTGCTAGAAAGTCTGGCTCAGCACCAACCCAGAGAACCCACCATTTGCATGCGTGTAGGTAGATAATTCGTGGTGCACAGTCAGTCAGGCTGCGTAGTCACTCATGTTTGTACAGGTGTTTCACTTCCCCAGTCTCCCTACCAGAAGGTGAGCTGCTCTAGTTTTAGGATGGTAAAGAGAAGCATTCAGAAGCTGGATTTCACAGGAGCTGATGCTTCAAGGGTAGGGTCAAGACTACACTGACTGGCTGTCCTGGTTAGGACATCTGGGAACCTGTGATGTGTAAACAAGGCCATCCAATGCTCTAGGCCTGACACTGAGAAATAAGTAAAGTCCCTGCTGCATCCTTGGTCCATCCCCTCTGGGACATCCAGCAAAGCAGCCTCTTAGCACTGGCTTGAGGATTAACAGTGTGAATAGTGTACAAGCCAAATATCAAGAGCAGGCTTGGCCCCACACTTTACAGGTACAGCCAGGCTGTGTTTACTGCTTCCTGATGCACAGCTTTCAGTTTTTACTGGCTGAGTCTTTAAAGGCAATGACCAACTTCCAGAAAAAAATAAAAATAGACCCCAACTTGTGAGGCAATGGCAGGTAATTCAGTGGTGTTCAAAGAGGCTGATGGATGCCTACGACCGGTTCAAGCAGTGAAATGTCTTTCACAGGGCTGTTTCAGTCAGGGAGCTTGATATGTCTCTGAATTAATAGAGAAGCTGAGGATAAGTCATGGAGTCATAGAATCATAGAGTAGTTTGGGTTGGAAGGAACCTTTAAAGGTCATCTAGTCTAGCCCCCCTGCAATGAGCAGGGACATCTTCAACTAGATCAGGTTGCTCAGAGCCCCGTCCAACCTGACCTTGAATGTTTCCAGGATGGGGCATCTCCCACCTCTCTGGGCAACCTGTTCCAGTGTTTCACCACCCTCATTGTAAAAAATTTCTTCCTTATACCTAGTCTAAATCTACCCTCTTTTAGTTTAAAACCATTACCCCTTGTCATATCACAACAGGCCCTGCTAAAAAGTCATGCCAGTGTTGGCAGTCTGTAGTGACCCAGCACAGCCAATCTTGCTTAATACTCCTCTACATGGAAATTGCAGGCTCCCACATGGCTGGAGGGTGGGAAGAAGTGATACTTAACAAGCATTAATGGGAAGGAAGGCCCCCTGGCAAGTGTTCTCATGCTTTGCCTAGAGGAACACTGCTGGCATGAAATGAGTGGATTGTGTGTCTTGGCCCCAACATGCAGCAAACAACTGGGTTTGGGGGAAGGATGGCTGGCAAGTGTGCATTGCTGGAGAGGGAGAAAACCCAATTCAGCTGTCACTGCCAAACAGCAGCTGTTCGAGGCTAGACGGAAGGCTGGGGTCAGTAGCACAAAGAGCCTTCACTTACAGAAGGCTTGAATAATAAATACTAGCTCGTTACAGAATACAGCCATGTGAAATGTCTGCTGAGCTGCAGGATTTGCTTTCAGAATTGCAAACAGCCTGCCAGAGCAGAGACAAAACCAAATCTGTGCCTCTTACTGCTATGTAAACACAAAGGAGCATCAGAGAAGTCGTATTACCCTCCCTCTGCCATGGCAGCTATGCTTCTGGGTTTGGAAGCCACCTTTTGGGGGATATACTGGAACAATCCATCATGTTTTTTCTACTTCTTCACACTTAACCAAGCTTGCCTGTGCTCCTGCTGACGTCAGGGTGTTCTGCCATTGATTTTGGTGGGGGCTAGTTTAAGCTTGGGGTTAGTTCTGGTGCTATTTGTAAAAGTTTTATTCAAACTTTTCTCAAAACAACTCTGGATAGCTTTCTCTCTTGCCCGTTATCCCTTGGAGTGGTTTGCCTGCTGCAAAATATATAATCGTAATCTCTTGTTGTAATAGAAAAAAGCACAAGTTTTTGTCTTGTTCTATCCTTGCTTTCAGAAACTCACAAGTAATTTCTGCTTATGTGCCACTGTCAAACTGCAGGGAATTCCAGTTATTCTGATTGTTGAGTGTGTTTCTGGCTGCTCTAGTCTGGATGGTTTTTTTAAGTAAAGATAATGTGTGTTTGCTGATTGTTATTTTTAATTGCATTCCCTTTTCCCATCCTTGCTGGCCTGGGTGGAGAATAAAGATGTACGTGGCTTTAGAAGAGTGTTGCTCTCATGCTTCTGCTTGACTTTGTGTTAAAAACAGTGCTGTGGGATGGACACAGTAATTCTATGCTCATAACTGATTACAAGTCATTATCTTTGAAGGCTCACTTTAAAGTGTGCCTGAAATGGGTCTCAGTTTTAGCTCTTGTTAACCTGTGCCTATCCAGAACTGTCATATCTCTGGGCTCTGGGTTCTTCTTTGTTTTTACTTCACAGTGCACAAATGAAAACTTTTTCATTTAATTTCACTCATTGGGTATCTGTTTGGCTTTAGCCCCAAGGATCTGTAGGGAGGGACATGCTTCCATACCAAAATAGGAAGTACATTTAACTCTACAAATATGGTCTATGTGTCTGTGACTTGGAGCTGCTATTTACAGCTGTGCTGGGAAGATTTCTTACAATGCCTAAGTACTCCAGACATGCCTCTGTTATGATAAGTCAAAGGAAAATCCACCAATACAGTTCTTTGAGGTGTTTAAATATTAAATGACAGCCTCAGTGCTCTCCCACACAGTCTTACTACAGTCCTACCCTCCTGCTAGCACAGGGCAGACACCTACTTGGCATTTTCTTTCTTCTAAGAAGGAGATGTGTATCTTTGGAAAACCCAAATGAAATTCCTAGCTGAGGGCTAGCACAGCTTCAGTGTAACAGCTCTTCGAGCTGAAAGCCCATCTTCGGGTGTTTTCCTCAGACTGGCAGTGTCATGTCCAATGCAACAGCTGGAAATACCAGGAAGGTGCTCTTGATGTGATGCCTGCTGCAAACATTGCCAAGGGAACAAGATTCCCTGCATGGCAGATGTACACTGGGGACTTCCCACCTCCAGTGAAGAACATGGTGAAGGACACTCGGCTTCCTGGTGTGACAGGGTGGGATGGAGGTAGTGAGCCCAGAGAATTAGCTCATTAGCCTTTGCAGTTCTCACCTTTGAGGTACAAGGTAATCATTTTATAAGATAATGGTTAGCAGTGGGAGAGACTCCTATTGAAGACCTTTGCACCAGGCAAAACACACCCATTATGACTGCACCATGTATTTCACCAGGGGGAGAGAAGGTGCTAATTCTGCCTGCTGGCTTAACCCATTCCATTCAGTTTCTTTGAGAACTGAAACAGTCACAGCGTGAACTGTGCTTTTAACCACAATTAGTCTCTTGAATTCACCCTTCTAATCTCTTGGGCCAATGGTTTGAATCCTGAGGCCGGGATCCTGCAATTCCTCACTCTGAGACTATCAGCAGGGGCTGCTCCATGGATCCATGTGGCCACCCCTGCGGATACCTTTTCAAAGCTGCAACCACTAGTTAAGAAAAGCCACTCCAGCCTGCTCTTGCACAATTACACTAGTGTCAAAGAGAGAAAATAAGGATGCACAGCCCACATTCCTGCCCTGCGATGGAGACAATTTTGCTCAAAACTTATGCAAGCCCTTTTTGTACAGTGAATTATCTGTGGCATCAGTGCCCTTCCTGCTTCTTTCCAAAGACTTGTTGATGTGGAAGCAGTTAGATTAACACGGACTCATTTCTGAGTAGATTAGTCCATCCAAATTTATTCCCTGTATGGAAATGGGAACTCACAAAAAAGAGAGAGAGGTTGAAGCCAACTCAGACCTTTTCCAAATACCACTACCCATAAAAGGGGGCTAATCCACTTGGAAATGCAACTTTTCAATTAATTTGGTGAATTAGAAGGGTCATCATGTTTGCTTGTCTTAACTACTTAAGCATGATTTCTCTTCCAATAGGCAGCCACTTACTGATGAGAGAGGGTTTGTGGTTGTGTGTCTGATAACAGGGTAAATTGCCACGGGGTTCAAAAAGCCCCCTAAGCATCCTTTCATGTAAACAGGTGAAGCGTGGCTGCATTTGAACAGGCAGCTCAGAGAAACGAGGCTCGAGGGGCTCTCGTGGATCCTGCCTGGTCACCCAGTTCCTTTAACTTTTAGTGTCCCTAATTTCTTGTCATTACATGGTAGCTGAAGTCTGTCAGAAAGTGTTAAAATAAAGAGAACACTTGAGCCAGGCCAACAATGTGTTTGTCCCTGTGTTAAAAAAATGCCCTTGCTTTTAGTGATCAAAAACATAAAACCTTCCCCAAAAAAACAGAACAGCTAAAATCTGTTGTGCCAAAGCGTAACATCCATTGAAATTAGGTATGCCATGGATGAATGTGACCTGGAGCCCTCTAAGATACAAAGTTTCTGCCCAATGCAGTCTTAAGGGTCCTTTTTCCAACCATTTCTTTAAACCAGAAATTTAACTTCACAAGCAAAAAAAGATAACTAGTCAATTTGATAGTATGTTCTGCCTGGCCTGATAAAAATCCACCTCCCAGGCAACATGTTCCCTCAGGGCTTGGTTTATTACAAGTTCCTCCATCAGTAATGTATATTAAGACCAATATATTTCAAGGCGCTTTTGACTATCTTCATATGTACGCCAAATTCTTTCTGCTCCTACAGTGATAAGGTAAGTGAATAAATTATTTCTACTACAAAATAACAGCAAACTGGCTCATTGTGATATAACACAAATGTAGCTTAATTTATTCTAGCCTGGTTATCTAAATCACCTGCAGTTGCGATCCTAACAACCCCAAATACTGTAAGTAACCTGAATGGCTTTCACAGTGTCAAAGCTGGGCATGAATCCAACAGCTCCTGGGGTAGTTGGCCTAAGGAAAGCATGCCATTTATTCAGTCTTTCTTTCTAAAATACGTTACTTGTCCTAAACTATGGAAGAGTCAGCTTCTAATGTCTTTCACTATGATGTATTTAAATGTATTTGTAGTGAGCCACCCTTATAATTACAGGCAATTACTAGAATATCCTTCCATCATAATGGAGATTTTCCTTAACATTTTAACCATATAAAAGTTGCATGCAGAATTAATAAACACAAGCAATTTTAACCTCATTAATTTATTCAAATGAGCTCCCCTGTGACTTAAGAAATGAGCAGAAATAATTCCTTGTATCTGCATGTAGTAAAAAAAAAAAGTGAAATATTTAATGTATTAAGCAGTATCATGCCAGGGCACATGTAATGTCATTGCTAAATGACACCTCAGTTCGCACCAAACGTGTTGGTAGAGCTACCTTTAGTGACTAAAAGCAGATAATAATACTGACTCTTCTACAATGCGATTACACATTGCTAAAGTGATGAACTCTAGTATTGAAACAGGTCCTAAGGCAAGAGTTTCATGTGGCAGTGGTGACTTCAGCCAGCCCCACGATTACAGCAGGATTGCTCTGAGGCTCCAATTCCATCCTAAAATCAAGTCTCTCTTGATGGCTAAATTTGCCATTTATTTCAATAGAAAGTTATAAAAATGTGAATGTCTGCCTTACCTAGTACAAAAACCCTGCAGAAATCAGCAGTTGTCATCTTGGTGACTCCCTTCCCTCCAAGGAATTCCTGCAAAAAATAATTGATGGGGAAAACATGAAATTATTCTTCCCCTCGCTCTACGTCTGACACTGTCACGTATCCACTAGTGTCATGGGTTAGCATCAATTTATGCAAATAAAAACCAAACTTAATCACTTCTTCTTTCCTCTCAAATAGCAGCTCCCTCCTTCACACTGCTGCTATTTCCCCCAAAGCTGTACAAACCTAGGCACTCACAAGAATTAAAAGCTTTAAAACATGACATCCCATTCTCCATGTATGCAATGCTCCATTTTTAAATGCTCCATTTTGAAAGGCTGACATTTCTCTAAAGATCCAAACTTCCATCCTTTCAGTCTGATTTCAGTTTGCTTCCAGGTGCAGGTAAACAAATAGGGATTTAAAATGGGATCCTCTCTCCCAGCTCGGAAAGAGCCTTGTTTGGCAGCTGAAGACTCTCTCTGTCCCCTCCCGCAGGCCAGTTGGATGGATAAGGAACAAATCCCTGTGCTACGAGGATTAAATTGGACCATTAGCCAGCATGTGTGTGTGCATGCATGCATATGTGCATGATGCTGGTGAGGGGAGGATACTAAAGGCTTATCCTTGTGCATCCACAAAGCAAATCCTTCACACAGTGAGTTATCCTAGCTAGCTTGTCCAGAACAATCCCGCTGCATGAAAGCCCTTTACGGAGATGCCAAAAACACAGCTGGATTGCTAATGGCTGCAAACAAAGACTTACTGCACAGAGCTAAGACAGACAAAAAGACTGTGAATCCAAGATCATGTGGAGAAGAAGATGAATGAGATTCTGCTTCTGCGATAACCCAATCTGAAACAGCAGTAGCCAATACAAGACTCCTGGGCAAAATGTTCTTTTGCTGTGTCCTATAATGCAGTCTGCATTTTCCCCCAGTTTCTAAGGTGCCATTTAATTTTATTGGCATCTACTTTGTACTTATTATCTCTTCCTGAAACACTGGCTTTAACTTTTTTCAAACACTATTTGCTACTCTCTTGCTGGGCTGTTGCTTTCCTCAAAGTGAGCATATCTGCTATGAACTCTCTGGACCTCTCCAGGAACCCAGGTGCTCTGGAGTTCCATCAAGCCAAACTATTTCTATTCATTTTAAAGAAAATCAGACCCTACACTGCTGATAGTCCTCTAAAATGTAATAAAGACGTAATCTGTTGTAATGGATTTAACAACTAATTCAGAAAAGTCTGCCAGAGTTATTTCAAGAGTCAGGTTTTCAGTTACTTAGCAGGGGGAAATATTTCATCTCTCATAATACCAGGCTGAGTGGGTCTCGCATCGTTTCCCTCAGAAATCCTTTGGCTAATCCATGGATTTAGAACTCATGAAAACATCATCCTAAACAGAAACCTAGCTTAACAGATTTTAGATGTAGGAAGAAATTTATAAATCTACCTTCCAAAACAAATACAATGTAAAAATATTTTTAAAAATGTATTTTTTGTTATTGTCTGATTTCTGCCATAGCTGTATGCAGAAATTCCTCTGCAGTTTGGTGGTGCTAGCTAGGTGTACGCTACATAATTCTGCAGGCTATAGTGCTTCCTCTCTGCCTAGGTGACTGGGATCATGTTGCCCTCCAGTGGCTGAACTGAAAAGCGGGGAAAAAAGCCCACTGCAGTATTTTTCTCCTGCCTTAGAAATGCATCCAAAGAAGTCTACATACCGTGAAAATGCAATGGCAAATACCAAGAATTTACATCATGCCAATTTTTAATATCTTCATATAAAATTAATCCCTCCCTCCCTGTTCCTTATAGATATGCAATCTGAAGTAATCTTCAATCACAGGAGTTCATGCTATTCTTTCTCTGTCATGCCAGGCCTATATAGTGGGGCACATGAAAGCATTTCATGAGAAGCCAATCCAGCATTTTGTTTTGCCTTTATATTTCAAAGTGTGGCCAAACCCCATTTGCACAGATCGTGCAAAGCAATCTCTCAATAATACATGCTTCTGTAGCATGTAAGTACTTCACATAAATACTTTTGGTTTTTGCAATAGCATGTGACATAAATGCTGATAAACTTATATGTGGCAACAAAGGCACAAGGATTTTAAAAGCTACAAATGTGTATGAAGTCTCAGTGCCCCTCTGAGATGCCTTGCAGCTGATTTTTTCAGAACATTTAGCGTAATAAGGCATTTTCTGTGTTGAAAGCGAAGCTCCTTTCATGAACACCTGTGAGTCCTCAGCACTTACGCAGATCTGACTGCATCTCAAACTGAGCGCTAAGGAAATGTGACTCACATAACCAGCGCCTACTGGTGAGAGACTTGGGTTCAAGTGATTTCTAAATCAGAACACAGGCAACCCGCTGAACAAAACCAGAGAATTTAATTCTTAAAATGTCATTCAGTTACCATAATCATAAGAATTTCCTTTTTTGCTCTATGTCTCCCAATTTTTGTAACAAATGAGGCAAGAGTCTTATGACTCTTTTAGTGCACAGCCCTAATTTTGCCCCAATATATACTGAAAGAGACTATGCCATTGAAGGACAAAAAAGTACCTACTCCTGTAGTTGAACCCATATCATAATATACAGATACAAAGTACTTGGATAAGGTTGCAAGAGAAGCTTTAATGTCAGAATTTCCTCATGTTTTGGAGTTGGACTTTTGCAACCTTAATGTTCTTTTTACTTCTTGAAAAAATGCATTAAAGAAATAAAATGAAATTCCATTATATAGACTCCCCCTGACAGCTACATGGGTTTCAGCTGGGCTGAAACCTTTGGACCCACAGCATATGCTTCTGCCTTTTGAGCTAATTAAATAATTGCCAGCTGTGGAAGACTGTCCATTTACAAAGGTCACCTGCAATTAGGCAGCAACACAATTAACACCAGCAGCAGAAAGTGATTCAAGATAAAACAGGAAAAGTCAGAGTGTGTTTAAACAGTGGAGGTGTTTTCAAATCAGCTGAGCCAGGTAAATTTCATCCAAAGCAAATATAAAACTGGCTAAAGCAATCTCAGGAGCACTAATCATTTTCCTTGAAAAGGTGGGTGAGATTACAAATATAACATTTACTTTTAAAAAGGGATGGAAGAGTGCAAAGATGTCAGGGAGTTATAAATTACTTATGCTCTAATTACTGGAAACTAGCATAACAAATAATTAAACCATTTATAGGTGCTCAGAAGATAAAAAGTAAAAGGAAAAAGAGGGTGTGGTTTTTTTTTTTCCACTGAGCAAGAAACAGGCTTTTTGGATAGCAATTATTTACCTTGATTTTAATAAGGCTTTGACGCTGTTTTAAATGACATTCTTATAAGCAGGCTAGGAAGCTGTTGTGTATTTTGATGTATGATAAAATAGCCGCAAAAGCGGCTAGAACATTATATACAGAGCTGTGTCTTTGTCTAGTGGTTACTCCTGGGGTGGCCACCTTGGGCTGAGTGCTGTTCCTTCATGACTTGGCTGAAGACAAAATGTGCTTATGAAATCTGGAAATGACACCAAACTGAGAAGGATAGCAAGCACAATGGCTGAGAAGATTAGAACTAAAAAATGATCATTGCAAATTTCATAAAGGGTCTCCAAGGAAAAAAAAAAAAAACAGGATGCAACTTGTTAGGCAAATGTACTGTTCTGTTCATTGGGAATAATGAACATCAGGTGGAAGAACTACAGGATGGGCAGCAATTCTGCAGGACGGTAGGTGCATGCTACAGAAGACTGTGATTCTCAATGTGATTCTCTGATAGTGGGAAAAGGGGTTGTAAACAGAGTTGGCTTGTGACTTCATGCTTTCCCTCTCTGTTGCACTTAACGCCTCTGCTGGTGTATTACAGCCAGTGGAAGTTTTTGCTCTGCCTGAGAAATGTGCTGGAGAAGAGAAATAGACCAGTCAGAGGGAAAGAGGAGGCTGTAAATTCAGCAGCTGGGGTGGGGGGCAGTGAGGAGGAAAAGCAACAGTGACACAGTCTTTTGGAAGAGGAACTATGAACGTGGGGCCTCAGAGTCTCTTATCTCCGTGCAGAAGGATTTGTGGAGCCATTTCTGAAGTATTTATTCCCTGCCTCTGTGGTGGGATGGGACTAGGAGTTGTGGGTGTGCTGCTTTGAAATTGTGTATCAGCTGTAATCCACTCATTGCCAGAGTTCAGGAGCCCCTGAGTTAGAATGTGCCTGGCAGGATGCACCCCAAGTCAATATACTCTTGTAACTTGTTACCTCGCCTTACTATGTTTTTCTTCTGTGTTTTCAGGCAAGATTGGATAGTGTGGTATAATCCTTGCTATTTAGCATCCTAGTTTTCCTAGCGCAATAATTTCCTTATGTTTCCTAGTGGACTCATTTCCTTCCATTGCATGAACTAAACTGAAAATGGACTGAGCAGGTAGACCAGTAGATGGGAACTGTTAAATACACAGAAGGATTTTTTTTTTTATTTTTTAGGTTTATTAAAGGCACAGTTTTGTAATGTGCCAGGTGTTTATGAGTCATAGACGGCCAGAGGACAAGCCCTATGGATTTACAGCTGATCCTCAAAGTCAAAGACAAATTTTGCTTTGGAGAGTAAAACCAGTGTTTGACATCTCTTTCCCTGCAGGTGTATTCTAGAGAAGCAACTAAGCAAACACAGTGTGTTAGGCTTGCATTTCTTGGGAGGACCATCAGGAATCACTGAACAGACATAATAAATACTAGTGTTGGTTTGCACCACAGTTTTGGCACATGCTTGCAAGCAGGTGTTTAGGAAGACCTCTTGGGAGAAAATAACTGTGCACAGGAAGATGCTAACAGATGTGTTTCTAAGCTCTGCTTCGGGTGTCAATTTCCTGCCTCCTTCGTCTTTCAGCTTGCTGCCAAGCTTGTACTGGTAGAAATACAAAGCTGATTGGTGTCACAGTGTCCTTGCCCTTCTTCATTTATCCCTTTAGGAGATTCACTTCATAATTCTTCAGTTTGCAGTTAGTGCCCACTTTTATGTATGAACCCAGGAGAAGAATAGGTAATGATTGCAAAGTTAATTCTTCTGTGGAAAGTTCTGCTTCATGTATCTATTCCAATAAAACTATTGGGCTAGATCACAGATGGCTACGGTATTCCTCTTTCCAGCAGGCATTTATCCAAGGTTTTACCCTGTGGGCAATTGCTCCAAGGGGGAGAAAGGCCAAATCATCTTTCTGCTTTTACATTGAAGCCATTCACATTTGCTCAGAGCTGCCATAAGCAGCTGGGTGCCAGCTGCAACTCTCTGGATAATACATCCCGTCTTGTAACAGAACAGGGAAGCCATTTTCCTTGCTGCCTTGTAAAGGCATTGAGTGAAGTTAAACACAAGGCAGGCCCCTCATTGCTACTTCCTAAGAGTGTGCTCATTTAATCCAGGCTTAGTTTTTGAGGGGAAGAAAAGTAACCAAAAAAGGAGTAAGCAGAGCAATGAGGGAGAACCTCACTGGGACTGATGTCTGACTCACTTTGTTGCAAATGAGATTACAGCTGATCACCCTGGCTGCTGTGTCCTCAGAGATGTCACATATTTATTATTTATACTCAGAGACTGACAATCTGTAAAATGGAAATGGCCAATTAATAGTAAGCATCTTTTGGCAAGCGTTTACAAGCAAAGATCTTGAAGTCTTAATCCAGGCTAACAAAGCCCCAGTGCCCCCAGATTGAGTTTGTTAGTCAGATCTGATGATTACCTAGAAGGCAGTTCTGTGCAGACTTGTAAAGGAAAAATAAATGGGGATTAAAGTTTGTTTCAGAAATAATTAGCCAGTTCTCCTTTGAATGGTGGAAGTAGCTCTGAGGAAATCTGGCAGCATGAAGGTGCAAAGGGGAAATGTCTGGGTTTACTGTTTGTGTATTTTGCTGAGAGTTATAAGACCCCATTTATGCCAGACTGAGAGCTAATGGATAGGAAGATCACAGATGGAGTTTCATGGTTATAGGTGTCTTTAGTTTTACTCAGACTTCGTAAGGGAACAGGGTGCTGTACCTGGGCCAGGCACACCAACCTTCCTGCAAAGCAGAGGTTCCTAGTTATACCCAAATTAGGTTTCTCTGGGTAATGTTTACAATTACTGCTCTAGCTATGAGAGTTTGGACCAAAGCCTGGGATTCAGCTTTTGTGTCAAATGTAGGATTCGGAGAGGACTATGAAGGGTTTTGTGTCAATATTCTGTGCCAGCAGTTAGGGCTGGAGTTTTACTTCCCAACTCTGGCATAAAAATAAAATGCTCATTGATTATGATGCCTTGCAAAATGCTTTTCTGCTGGTGTGTGAAAAGCCATTACTGATGAAGTTGATAAATTCTTGTTTCTCTGTTCTTCCCATTTATGTGTGTGTGCACATCTCTTGTCTTATGCCTAGACTACAAGCTATGTTGGAAATCAGTTGGCGTGGGGGATTGCCTGATTGCTAGCCCAAGGGGGGGCTTTTGGTCTGTGGTGAGTACTCCTAGGGACTAAGATAACATCAGGAACAATAATAATAATAATAATAGCAAGCAGACCTGATTTCCTTGGCTGATTAATCTGAAATCTCCTTAGAGACATTCAGGAAGACAACACACAGCTTGCGCAGTTGCTGACTGGTTTTTTTTTGTCTACAGGTTTCCCATAAAGCGTTTGTCACGGTGCCAAGCTGCTCTGTTCCTTTGATATGCGAAGTGCTTTGAAGAGAGAATCCCTCTATTACCAATATTGCCAAAGCATGGCGATGTAGTAAGAATGAAAAGGGGATTTTTGTCTTCAGACATCACTTAATCTAAAAAGGAAACAGCTGTATTTGCAGGGTCAGTCTTCTCACACAAGGTTTTTGAAGTGTTCATGTGAGATTTACTCTTCTCTAGCTATACTAGTATCACTGCTTTGCACTCAGTTCTAAGAATAATTATAAATAATAATGTGGGTTTTGAGATACACTGAGAATGAAATATTTGCCATTCTCTATACATCTCTCCTGATGATTTAATATCCAACGGGTGCCAAGATACACGTGATATAGCATCTAATATAAAATCAGCAGGCTTCAGTTTCATCAAAGACCCTGTATGTAATGTGGTTGAGAAATTCCCTCTGGTGGTAATGTTGGGAGAAAGCTAGTGTTGTGCCAATGTTCAAATAAATAAATCCCATTCCACGGGTGATCCATGGGCAGAATGCGGCTTATCACACACTTCCATCCAGCCCAAAGCCCTGTCCTGGCAGTGAAGAGGAACGGCTGTTCCCTCAGCAGATGTGTCCTGTTGATACCATAAGTTAGATTTTATTTAGTGAAATGTTTGTGTCAAGCTGCCTAGGCCCCAATTAAGGCAGGCTGATACCTTGAACAAAAGCTAAAAGATAGAAGGTTCCACTGTGCCTTTTGTGGTGGACATAATTGTTACCTCAAATGTACATATAATATTTTTGGATGAAATAAAATAGTGCATGAGTTATTAGTAGTTATTAGTAATTAAGAAAAGATCACAGTTAGAAGTAGAAACTCACACCTGAGAATTTTAACAAGGCAGTAAATAATGCTTAGGCCAGATAAGAAAGTCTTAGCAATGAATGCCTCATTAACAAGAACCTTCTAAAAGAATATAATTCAGTAGAACTTTAAGGACTAACAGTGGAAACATCCTGCTACAGAGAAGGCTGTAAAGATAAGGGAAGGCCACAAATCAGTCAGCAGTGATAAAAGGGAACTTCTTGGCCCAGAAGGCGCTGAAGCACAGAAACTGGGGGAAAGGTAACTCTGGCAAGGGGAGATTGTGACCACCGACTCAATTGAGGGACGAAAAGAACTACCCCCCCATAAGCATGCACAGTTAATTAAAATCACACTGTAACTTTAAAACCGAAGTGAGAGAAATACAGGCCAACGAAAGAAGAGAATGCTTAGTCAGGCTAATGATTATGTATTAGACAGGTGTGGTGTGTTAACTTTCATGTATAAATGTCAAAAATGAACTCCAGTGGGTATGCACGTTAGGTGGAATGATCTCCCGTGCATCCAGCGCTGCAATAAAGAATGCCTGCTTTCTAAAACTCCAAAACGAGTCTTAAGAGAGTTTTTCTCTGACCGGCTTTGCGATTATCACTGTGGGACTCCCGGCCACCGGGAAGAGGTGGCTGGAGAGCCTTGGGCAGACGGGCCAGGAGGTGCTCAGGGGCAGAAGACAGGAGGGCCTCTCCAGCCCCAGAGACCTGCCCTGCTGCCACCTCTCCTCGGGGACCCCAGTCCACCCAAACCAGGCTTGTCCTTGTCGACGCACCGCTCACCTCGTGGCCAAAATGGCAGATACGGCCGTGCCTGCCAGATGTGGTACCCTGAGGGAGGGCCGGGGGATGCCCTGAGGAAAGATCCCCCTCAGCCAGGTAGGCCACCGCCGGCCCAGCCGCGCCCTGCAGCTGCTCCGTGCCAGCCTCCGCCCAGCTCGAGGCCGTGTCCCCTCACAGTGCCGCGTCACCCCTCCTCCGCCGCCGCAGAGGCGGTGGGGGACGCGTCCCCTCCCGGCTGCTGGAGCCTGGGGAGGGGGCAGTGCCAGGAC
>WAAD01021294.1:0-18028 GCA_013389945.1 Fregata magnificens | reverse complement strand
CGGCCAGGGCCGGCGCGGGCCTGCGGCGCCCAGCGCCAACGGGCCGCGGCAGCCATCCCTCCCCACGGAGAGACCTGCGGTTACCGCCCCAAAGGCTGAGGAGAGGTGTAGATCCTCTCGAGCCCTGCGCTGTCACAGCCCTTCTTCGTGGAATTAACCTGAATAAACTTGTAAGCCGCCTCTAAAGACGCTGCTCGCGACTCCTTGCTCCAGCGCACCTAACAGCCGCGACCGGCGGGTGAGGTGTGTGCGCGGTGAGGGCACTTGCTGGGGATAACGGCGTACTCGATAGGGAAGAAGAGACTTTTCAGATAACTTCAAGGTTAATTTAAGACTTAGCCGCAAAATCTGGACTTTGAATAATACATGAATTGCAACGATTCCACTGGGATATGGTGCCCGGGAAGCGGTTTTCCCGTGCCCCGGTCCTATCATCCTGTTTTCATCTCCAGAACAGAAGCCCCAGATTTGCTGCTTCCCCCAACAAAGAAACGTGTTGTCGCATGACTTGACAAACTCACTTACAACGGCGCGTTAGAATATATACACACCGCTGCGCGTTTTGGTCGCTGGTAACAGACCTCAGAGATAAGAAATCGAAACTCACAGTCTACACATCACAAACTCAGTGGTAGAAAACTCTTTTTTTTTTTTCTTTTTTTTTCTTTGAAGGTGGTCAGCTCTTCTGGTAAGCGCACGGCAGCTCACCCCTTGCAGAAATACATCGGGCTGATGGCAGCTGTCGGCTCCTCTCCTGTCATGGATAAAGGCTTCGGGCTTTGTCCATTTGTCAGTCCCGGGGTAACTCGGGCCATCGACAGAGTGCCAGCACAGCTTGCTGCCTTGGAGGGATGGAGACCAGGGTCTGAGCTCGTCCCTTGCCCCCACAAAGGTAGGAAGGAAGGAAAAATCAGACGTATTCAATTCTTGAGGAGAAGCAGCAATGATCCTCATGCGCCAATGACACCGGTGACAACGGCATGGCAGTGGAGATTCCTGAAGGCCATCCCTTCGCATTTAAACAGGAGAAGAGTGAAGGCAGGAGGGAAATTAAGACAGTCTCGAGAAGAGCTTTCCTTTGGACAAGAGCAAAGGTTCATCTCACAGACTTCTCAGAAACAGGTCTGCCAACTACCAGGTAGTAGTATGAGCCAAACCCAGTTACTTGTAAGAGGCAGCTGGATGAAACCAAGGTGTACAGAGGGCAACCAAGTCTCATGTACCACGATAACGAAAAACAGTGGGATAGAAGTAGGGTCTCCCTGCTGTGACAGCAGAACACTTGCCCCTCCGCAACAAGCATTGTGTGAGGGGCATCTAGGCAGTGACCCCTCTTCAGACGGTGCCAGTTTGCTGAAGCTCCACAGGCTCGACAGTCACGTGAAATGCTGTAATCCTTCACCTCCATTCCATGCCACTGTTTCATAAGGCATTTATTAATTTCTAACAACTCGCTGGCATGTTCTCCTCTTCATGCGTCAGGACTTTGGGTCTGTACCATCACTACTACACCAAAATTAGTCTTCTGAGAGTCTTAATCCCCACTGAAAAAAACAACTGGAAGACCTACAGTTTGTCAGGGCAGGATGGCACTAAGTAAGGTTTCTGTCATTTGAAGTTGCTGTTATCTCGATCGAATTCACCAGCACACGAGCTGGCTTTGCGCTGGAGGAACAGACGCAGACCGTGCCGCTTTGCGCTGAAGGGACACCTGCACACATGCATGTGGAGAAACCTTCAAGAGCCAAAGCGGCTCTATAGAACAGGACAAGCAAGTGACCAGATCGTGGTACCGAACATACATTTGCAAAACTGTCACATTTATCAGAGACCTGAGAGCCACAAATCCAGCCCCAGGCACTCCAAGGGGACGCATCAGTGACAGCGGGACAGATGCTCCCTCCCCTCTTACCACTTTGCTAATGAAAACAGGGCGACGAAAATAACAGATGACTCCAGTGATTCTCAGTTTAAGGCACAGTCCTATCCCATCCCTCAGCACGTGGAGGATCAGTGCTAACTTACTCTAGGGAGTTTGTCACCACTTGCTTGGTCTTCCGGGAGTCAGCAGAGGCTTCCTCCCCTTGGCATGAAGGCTAGAGATGAGCAGCTACCAGGGAAGCACTGGGGACATGACTGCATGGGAATCAAGGCTAACGAGGAAGGCACAGAGAAGATCAAATATCCATAGCTCTAGATGATGGAATATTTTAAAAGTATCTGTTGATACTCCTCACCTGTGTATCTTGCACAACATAGATCCCATATAAACTGTATCCCTTCCCCAAATTCCTCCTGACTTCCTGGCCCGGCACTAGCTCCCGGCAATTTTAGTTCCTTTCTCTGAAAAAGGAGCAACGCAGCCCCATCCCTGTGAACTTCCCGTGTTTTACGCACCGAACTCATTACCCTGCATTGCTTCGATACGGTATTATCTGAAGGTATACATTAAAATCCCTGACCCGGCTGGATCTTGTGTAGCTAGTGTAGTCTATCGCAGGAATACATGTTTGAGCTCTGGGTAGCACTGCCATATGCAGTGGAGGGAACCTTCCATATGGTTTCTGAAAAGTGGTTACAGCACACGTGCATCAGGCACTTTTCAAAGTAAACCAGATCTGTTCATTTTTATTTTCAAAATACCAAAGCAGTAAAATCATGTAATTGAGTAATCACTTGCCAAATTTCCTTTTTTAATCTAATCTATTTTGAGTTACATCAGAGCCAAAATGCAAATTAAACTGGTAAGGTTCCAAGTTTTTTTTTTTTTTTTTTTTCCTTTTTAGAAAACACAATTTAAGGTACTCGTAAGTAAGGAAATTTTAAAAACCATTTGTTTTGTATGCTGTAAACTTTGGAAAACAAGTCTCAGCCTGAAGTGAATTTTCATAGGTAATGGGTTAAATAGAAGTCTTATGTAAATTTTGATCTCTTCTTAACAGCTCCAATGTTCATTTTATAAAATTTGATTTGAAAATAATGCCATTGTTTTAAAAGAGGCTCAAAGGGTCAGAAACTAGGCAAAAAAAGTATCCACTCTAACAAGGCACATGTACAGTCTTTCAGCTCCAACTATTGTATCAAAAAAGGAGACATTCCTGAGATTGCTCATTTGCAGTCTCCATGAATCAATTTGGCGGGGCAGGGGGGGAGATTGTTGTTGCAGCAGCATTAAAAGCCAAACTCGCTCGCCAGCCTGGGCGAACTCGTCAGCACTTGACCACGAGGCGAGACAGATCCTCGCCATCCTACCACAGCCTCATGAAGTCACACATCTCAGCAGATTACCAAACCGATAGATAAAGGCAGCCTTCCAGAGTACCCGCTGCTGGAAACCTTTGCTCTTCAGGTTGCAGTTGTTCAGATTAAGTCTCTCCCTACCCCAGGCAGACCTTGTGAAAAGCCGTGTGACCTTGCGGGTTGCCTTCTACTACAGCGCTGCCATCTGTTGAAAAAACTGGCACCCACTCAAGTCATGGCTGTTTTCATGGTGCTGGTCTTTTCTCTCCTCAAAACTTCTTCCTCAAACTGGGGGCGGCTCGTGATGCCTCCCGGCCCCTTTTGTAAGGCTGCAAAGGCACAACCGACCCTGTTCATTTTAAAACACTTTAAGGCAGCCAAACAGTTTTCCTTTTGCTAGAAAAACCCCTGACACTGCTGTTGAAAGAGCGCTGTTAAGTGAAGGGACAGGCCAATCCTTAGCACGCAAAATGCAGCAGAAGACATACAGGAAAGAGAGATGGCGGAGTTACAAGGCTGATGATAGTTTGCAAAAGACTGACTGACCTTGCAGCTGCCCTTCTAAAGGGGATCTTGCCCCTCTTCAACGTGCCTTTTCTACCCCATCCCCAGCAGTGCCACTGGTGCTCATCAAATCCTGATGACCTGGTTCGGTGAGCTAAAAGCACTGAGAACTAATTTGTTTCTTCTTCTTCCGCTGCTAAAGGCTGAGTTTTCTACCAGTTTAACCCCTCAACTCCATCTCACGTAAACTGCTAGGTGACAGCCAGCGTCAGTTCAAGGGAAGCAAGAGCAGCGTGCAGCCAGGGGAACAGGGACACTCTTTTTTTGGCAGCTAACAGTTAGCCCAAATTAGCTGCGATGTCAAACCACACCCTCAGGTCTCTGATGGCTAGGGAGACTAAAGACACGGTAGGGAGGGCAAAGGAGAGACAGGAAAAGCGTGAAATCAAAACAGACCAAGGATAAAGAGAATACGCATACTAGATGCAAAGTAGGGGCTGGACTGTGAGTGTTGATCGTGGGAACAGATGGAGAGATAGAGAGAGAAATGACACCCATTACACTCAAAATCATTATGTGTGAGGCGGGGGGGGAGAGGATAGGGGAGGGCCACAGCGCGGTGGGGGAGATGGAATTTGCAAGACAGGAAGAAGATTTGCAGAACATAATGGTTCAGATAAAATATTCTTCCAGTTCTGTAGAGGATCGAGATGCAAACGAAAAGACTTCCATACTTCCATGGCTCTCCATTGGCACAGGAACCAGAAAGGAATATTCATTAGATCTCACTATAAATGTTTGTCTTGTGTGGGAGGTCTTAGTATAGTAATATGTATTAGAAACTTGATATTTTTCCAATCAAGCCTTTCCACTTCTATTTACATATATTTAATTGTAAATATTCATTTTCCTACCTGAAGCACTTTAAATAAACATACAATAAACACATTCTACACAGAAGGGGAGCGAATTGCTTAGGGGACTTGTGTTCCAGCCCCCACATCGCTGGGCAGGAGCAATGCAAGGCGATCCCTCCTGACAGCTTGTGGGGGGTCTCGTAGACCGAGTTGGTGATCTCACCCTCATTTCTCCTGAACTGGGATCCTCCCCCGCAACCAATAAATCATAATTGACGCAAACTGGCATCTGTGCCAGTAGGAAAGGCGATGGCTGGCAAGGAGATGCCCTCTCACAGATAGAAGTGGATTTCTTCAGAACACAACCAACTTCAGTTTGCAGTCGGGTCAATATACACTTACCTTTTCCAAGCACAAAAACGTGCAGGCAATAGTTAGTATACTCTGTAACCGTAACTTTATTTAAAACAGAACCGCAGATTGCACAGAAACTCTCCAGTGAGATGTCGCCGTTGGACCTCAGCTGAACAGTGCTGTTCACCAAGGTCAGCAGCGGCAGCGCTGCCTTCAGGGGAAACACGCTTCAGCCCCTTGCAGCGGCGAGGTGGCAGGGAGCCTGGAGCTGCCGTAGCTCTCCCCCAGAATTCCCCGGGTACGCGGCAGCTTCCAGCGGGCACAAACCCACGCCCCTTACACAGCAGGGCTACGGGCGTACCGAAGGAGTGCTTTTGTCCACTGCTGTCACCTAATGCATAGGCTGATGTAGGGTGCATCATGAGTTCCTCAGATGTATGCAAAACCCCCAGTTTGTGACAGAAAACATTTCTCTTTTTTTGTGACGGAAAGCACGTTTTAGAAAAAGAGAAAGAAATAGTTTTCCAGTCAGGATGCGCTGATTGAAGACAACTGAAAGAAGGCTGGAAGCTATTCTTTCAAGATGAGGTTATGAAACCAAATTGATAAAATGGGTAACTGTGTGAGTAAGCGTGAAGAAAGCAAGGTCTTATCAGCTGGTCTCATGGAAGATGTAAGTTAGGATGAAGAGACAGGCTTTTACATACTCAAACCACTCTTGGAGCATGATCCAGAAGCAGTAAGCTTCAAGCTAGAGTACAGGTAAGTATGAAACTTTGTGAATTAGTCATTAGACTCTCCCCAAAGATATCCTGTAGCCAATTAACTGACATCTTGAATATTACTGCAGTCATACTGACCTACTGCTACAGCACGCATTAATGCTTTAATAACATAAAATTGGTGAGTGTTGGTTATGAAAGAATGCTAACAGACCTGGGCAGAAATGCATGTCCTTTGTACCACTTACCATGAGAAAGTGATACTTAATTGCTACGGTTACATTAATAGCAAAATTAAAATTTTATTTTCAAATTGTTGGATTCGATGCCAAACTAAGGATAATGTTGCCCGTTGACTTACGGGGCAATCTGGAAAAGATTAAGAGACAACATCTTATGCTTCATATTTACACTCAAGATTAGCTATGAATTCATTTTATGAATTGTTGTAGGGTATATTTATAAGGTGAAATTAAGATACCATTTACCTTAATACTGACATTGAAGTCAGAGGGACTACAGAAAGTAAGAAAATACTTCTGGAGAATAAACCAAACAGAGTGCCTCTTCTGAAAGTCACATACAGTTTTTTCCGCAGAGATTAAAACTTTTAGCATGACGGATCATAAACTGTAAAGCAGTTCTTGTGTCTATCAGAAAATTCTATTTTATGCGTGAATTTCATGTCTTATACATGAAGACAGATAGAACCCTTCTACTGCATTATTGGAGACTTATCAAAAACAGGATGCTTTTTTCTTGAGAAGATGAAAAGTACAGAGATAAGGAGGGAAATAAAGACTGAAGTTTTAACCAATAATATTTTTGTGTGGTTATCAGAGGAATGTAATAATTAATCTTTTAATCATTCTGAAGATTGTGTGAAATCATAATATCTCATCTTTTCCAGCCTCAACCTGCCATTCTTGATCTGAATTACAAACAATAAGAAAGGAGATGATTTAATGAGCAACTTTGTCATCTTGCCATTTTGCCTTAGTCAAAGGCAAATGTCTAGTTTTGCCTCTAAACTAAAATGGAACAGACTTATGTTTCAACTATGCTTGCAACTGAGGCAAACGTGAATGGAAAAGTTAGGTCTATTTTAAAGCTAGAACCCCGGTGTCTTCACATTTTCATAGAGACATAATTAAATACACACTGTTAAGAAGAAACAAACATTCGTTTACTAGAAAATAAAATCCATTTTGTGAAGAAACACACATGTATGAGAAGAAGTCTAAAATTTTACAAATACTAAACTAAATCCAAAAAGAAAGATTTCAGTCACAACAGCAATAGGTATGTTCTTATTATGAAGGAAAAAAATGTCAGCACGATTTAATCATACTCAATAAATAGGCACTTCAATAAAGTATATATTTACACTGGCTTTCTGAATGCTAGGGCATCACAAAGTAGTATGGCTTTATTACAATGGATGGAAGATGGCAACTACTTAGAACCCAGTGCCAACATGGATTATAACAAATCCAGTGAGTATTTTGTTTTTCAATTATTCATAGAAAATTTAATCCTGATTAAGTATCCTTGGGCAGGAATTCATGGGTAGTTGATGACTGAAACCAACATTTATTTGAAATGCTTCTGTTAATTTAATCTGTGTATATGGCTTAATTATGATTGAATCCTCAATGTAACAGAAATGAATTATATCAGGATTAAAATTCTAGTACCACATCACCCATTCCATTTTCTTTGCCTTTTTTTTTTTCTTTAAAAGATGCGAGCCTGCTGTTTTAATTACCTTTATGTTGCTATGTCTTCTAAGCCTCAAATACTGTTTAGACCTTCATTACTGGATGAAATTTTTAGTCACATTTATATAAAAAAAAAAGGCAGATATAAACCCTATTTTCATTCCCATTAAAATTTTAACCAGTATGAACATTAGTTGCAAAAAAGGCTTTTCTTTTACACCAGTAATAAAGGAAAGTTTCTCGCAGTCAGTTGTGAACATTTTACATGTGTTTTCTAGAGGCCTCTCCCTCTTTGGTTTCCCCTTCTTTTATACTTATACATAAAATGTATTTTCTCTAAAGCATGAAAATAAAAGAACTTGTACTCATCATTACGCATCACACCAATTTCACAACTGGCCTGTTTCAGACTTGTTTGAGCTTGTAGATGTTTTAAGAACTGCATTTTATAAGACCTTCAACTAGTATTGATATAAAGTAAGGACATTTTTGTGGCTGTGAATGGGAGATAAAAGATTCATTGTACTTTTCTGTAATACAGCTCAGCATCGCATGCTACACATAAACAATATTTATAAAATTATTCAAATTATGGATTTTTCCACTCCACAATACTTTTAACAGATTAATCTAGGGACCTTGTCAGACCAAAGGTCTGTGAAGCGCTCTGATATTATCACTCAGTTTTCCAGTGAAACCAACGTATCACACACCTGTGACAAAAATACCTGTATATTTAGGTCATTATTGCACATTTATTACATAATGTATTCTTCCGAAACATCTCAGAAGTGATGTCGATTTTTATGTCCAGAGGATACTGTTAGTGGCAATGTCACTGATGACAGTGAAGATACTTCCCAATATAGACTATGAGATAGAAAAAGTCTGTAGAGGATAACCATGGAGATGCACTGACAGAGGATAACACCTATGGTAATAATCTAGAGACAAAACAGAGAGAAAAGGAAAAAGTAAGGGAAAAAAACCCAACACCAAACAACCCAAAATAAATTTCTATCAGCATACTGTGTCAGTGCTTGAGGTCTAACTTTAAACCTTTTAATACTGCTGCAGTTACAAAAGATTTGAACATGAATCTCAAGTCCAGGATTCAGACTCTCACACCTGGGTGTTTTTAAGTCAGTAGATAGCCCTGGGCAAGTCACATAACCCTTCTGGCGGTCTCTGTTCTGGGGAATTTCAGACTTGCAATTCACCACCCATGCAGTTTCACAAGCAGGGGTGATGTTTAGATATTCTAGTCTTACAACAAACAGAGCAGGAAAAAAAAAAGCCTGAAAACACTTTGCACTAGCACAATCATGGAGCTGTGAGGATAGTGATTTATCAGTCTCACTTAGCCAGACCTCTTTTCAGTGCAAGTCTCTTCATCTGTAAAGGATGTGTAAGGCAGTATTTATCAAATGCATAAAGGTAACTACTGTTTCTGAGAAAGCAAAAGTCTAAGTTTATGTGCAAGAGAGTCTTAAAATAGATGATTTTTCTTAAACAAATATGGTATTTATTGATCACACATTTCTTTATTATATTGAAGTGCATTTAAAGAAGGAAATACGGCTAAATTAACATAACGTAGGAACTGCAGCTGCAAACAATGGTTAAACTTGC
Source organism: Fregata magnificens (assembly GCA_013389945.1). Taxonomy (NCBI): domain Eukaryota; kingdom Metazoa; phylum Chordata; class Aves; order Suliformes; family Fregatidae; genus Fregata; species Fregata magnificens. Next base: position 8,998 of record WAAD01021294.1, on the reverse strand, counting down.
CCAAATGCAAGAGCAGAGCAACTGTAATCTCCCTTCAGTAAGCTAAAAATCTCAAAATATTGCAAAAATTTCCATTACTGATCCTACCTCTAGTGATTGTCCCCCTGCCCTGGTGATGTTTTCACCAAGCAACAACAAAAGTCTCTTCATTAGTATCTCTAGAGGAGTCTTTTTCTCCCTAGATTTTTTTTTTTTTTTAAATCAAATGTGGTATTTCATTGACTATGTATTTTCAGTGGAACCTTTTTCTTTCCCTTACATATCCTCTACATAAATAAAATCTCAATTTTCAAAAATGCACAGGTGGTTATAACCATACAGAAAAGCAGCAAATTCTACCCTGGAATGAGGTAGTCAATCACCTGAGAATAGTGGTGCACTTTATCTGAACATGGCAGGCTCCACACACTAGTTCTCTAGTTCCCAAGATGTTTAAGCAACCAAGAAACCCAGTGAGTCCACCTTCCTTTTTAACTGTTTAGAGCTTACAAACCAAACTACATATTTTAACAGATTTCTTAATCTAAAGAATACAGTTCAGCTACAGGTTCCCTGACCTATTTAGCCACATAAAGCTTTTAAAGGATGAAGACTAAAAAGCAAACAACAACAACAAAAAATCCACTGATTTATCTTTCTATTAGCTTTGTTAAAAGAATCCCCAAGGTGTTTTTAATTAAAAAACAAACAAGCAAACAATAAAACAAAACACCCCCTCCACATTTTCCTTTGACTTAACAATCCCCACCCCCCACCTTAACCCAGGAGTGATTACCCTTAGATGATTCAAACCCTGTACGCCTTTGTAAAATATGACTCACATTAGCATCAATGAGAGCTGTGTGACTAAGACTTTTCAAGTTGCTTTGGGGTCATAAGATTAACAGCCTAAGAGCATGAGTTTGCTAACAAACACTGAACATGAAGAACAACTACTATTCAAATTCCATCTCTTTTATCTTGCCTGTACATACCTTTTCTCTTTGATATTCTCTGAATATTACAGAAATGGTTGCAAGACATGGGTGGCACAAAAACCAGAGAATGCAGGCCTGAAAGAGAAGATGAGTGTAAGTTATAAAATGACTACATGCCAGTTTAGAAGAAAGAGATGACAGTTAGAGGAACTGCATTTACATTTCTGTCTATTTTATGAACCCATTGTTTAGTTTTCAATCAACAGAATGAAAACCACACAATGAAAGGTGGGATTTCTGTTTAAAAAAAGCTCTATGCTCCTTGTCAAATTAAAATGACTACTCAGAGTATGATGACAGGGTGCAATTTAATCAAATCAAAGCATTAGCTTTCTTATGGAGGAAAAGAGTTTAGTGCTTCAGTCAACTGCATGCCACAATTATATTTACAGCAGAAGGGATTAGTTTCCCTGATGTAACCCATACTTTGGCAAAGGTGATATAGAACTCCCTTTTCAGCGTGCTTCTCTCTACTGTGATGATCTGGTAAAGACCAGCAGCCAGTGACAAAGCTAGGCAAACTCTGAGGCCAATAAGCAGTCCGCTTGCTAAGCCACGGTGTGAATGGTAGCTGTGGTGATTCGTATCTTCAAACTGCTCCCAAATTAATAAAAAGCTCTGGAAAGGAACAACAACAGCAAAGTACATTTAGAATAAACAAGGTTATGCTAAACCTCAATCTTCCCATCACAGATTAAATTATCTGCACAACTGGTCATGCTCCACTCTGCTTGCTGGAGACAGCCGTGTTACACAAAAACCCCTAGCCTGAACTGCTTTTTGGCATTACCTATTACTCCAAGTGCAACTGGCAGGAACAGTGTCTCACTTCTTGCATTCTGTAACTTTTAGAAAGTTTGCAAGTTAAAGTTTCCTCTAAGTTGGATAGAACGAATGTGGCACCTTAGCATAAGATCCAAAATAATAATATAGTTAAACAGTTGGCCTACTCAGCAGGAAGCCCACTGAAATGATTCCACAGAGCTACAGGGAGGCATCTCCTTCCACTTGCAATCCACAACCTGTAAAGCTTGTTTCAAAGGCAGGCAACTACGCCTTTTCTTTCAAAATCCTAACAGGATTCACTTTTCTTTTTAAAGATGGGGAAGTAAGAGGGTGGTGCTGCTGCCCCTTTTATACAATAGCCTAAAGGCTCAAGCATTCACCCAGGTTGAACTTGGATCTCCCACAATTCCCTCCTTTGCCTAAAGGATATCCAGCTCACATCTCCCACCTCCTTGGAGAGTGCCCCAACTGCCAGGCTATAGGCTGTTCTTGGGTGGGCCACTCTCCACCCCTTCTATTGAAGCTGTGCCATTGTGGAGAAAAGAATTCAACATCAGCTAGGTCAGAAACTGCGAGGCAGCCTGACTCTGCAAGCAACCGGCTCGGAAACCTCCTAGGATCTAGGAAAGGGAGCGTCACAGGTTCCAAATGCCGGCCCAACATCTGGACAAATGCTCTAGCCAACAGATAACTACACGAAAGATAGTAATCCTCCTTAACTCTCAGCACTGTATCCATTTGCTGCAGAATCCAATTTTGCAGGAGCACTGTGAGAAAGGATATTGATAGATTCTCTAAGGAAAAACAGACTAAGAAGTGCTTAGTTTCTGAATCTTAGTTGGGCAGAAGGCAGGCGCCTACTTGTTGCATAAAAATTGGGTCTTGCTGAAGAATACCTTTTTAAGACTTTGGGAATGTTAACGTTATAAATTAGAATACCCATAAAGTTTAGACTCTCCCAGCATCATGTAGCAGCTGAATGGCATTTTCAGACTTGAATATACACTGGAATTCAGTCCACCTACTGCACACATCTAACTTGCACTTAGGTTTCAGGTGTCTAATGAAGCAGGCTTTCTGAAGAAAGGTAGGCAAATTTGATTTATATGAGTGAGGTAGCTCTGAAGGCCTTCAGAAGCAGACATTGTATGCCTCAATTTAGAAACCTAAATTAGTCAGATTCCTTTCTGAACACATTCAAAGGCCCTCTCACTACATTAACTACATAAAGACAAAAAGGTTACTGAAATTAACTTTTTTTTTTTTCCAAATGTGTAATCCACCACACACCTTCCAAAGGTGGGTGTCCTTGAGTCTCATCGGTCGAGACAGGATCATTTTCACTTAGAATATCCTTAGAGAGTACTCTCTTGCTTTTCCCCTCCCTTACTGAGGCCATGACACAGCAAGCATGACTGCTGTCATTCAGTCACTCCTCAACTACCTGAACAGAAAATGGAAGGATGGGAGAGGCACAGACGTGAAGCAGGCATGTCTTGAACATCACTGATTACCGGTAAACAACCTGACCAACATGCTTCAAATGTTCCCACCGTAACACTCCATTTCTGGGTAACTCCAAGCAAATGTCTTCAAAAGATCAAATTACTTGACTGAGAATTTTGTCAAGGAGTAAGACTGAAAGTAGACAGTGTTTGGTAAAGTTGTTTCTACAGCACTAGTTTTGTCATGAAATTGATGAATTCGTATCACAGAAGTTATTTCAGTCCGGGTAGAACGTGCCCAGGCAACAAACAAGAGTTCTAACAGTTACAAAACCACTGCAGTCTTGTACAGAGCATTTTCCTTTTTGACATTGACACTTGGGAATAGCCAAAGTATTTAACTTCCCTGGACTGGACATACACTGTCTGAGAAAATTTAAAAAAACCTCCACCTATGTATAGAATCTTCCTGACAAAAGCATGCATCCAGGGGGAAGAAATATAGGCTGGAAGAGATGGAACTGTGATATTGCTTTAAGAAGAAACTTTAGGTAGATACCAGGGATAGCTTAATCTTGAAGAACAGAGCTCATGAGGGTTTGAATTTTCCTTAACCTGCACCAACAGTAACAGCAATGAAGGAAGCCACTTTCATGAGAAGATGACAAAGAGCTGGAGCAAAGGAATCATGAGAACAAAGTTCAAATCCTCATGAGAAAATAGTGTCTGACAGCAGGGTATGCTCTGGACTAGCCCTTTAAAGAGTGTAAACAACACAGGACTCAGTTGATCAAAGACTGTGTGTAGTGACAGCAATGTAAGATCACAGAAGTCCAGCTTCCTTCAGTTTCATTAGAGTATTCCAAAATAAGCAGAAGGCAGAGGCATTAGAGGCAGAGATGGAATCTTCAGTGCAACACACTGGAAACTTGGACAAGGTGAATATGTGTCATTGCTCTTACTATCAGCTGGGACTGTTCTCACTCACCAGAGAAAAGCAGGATCCTATAAAAGAGAAATCTGTGCTATGGAGTGTTTCTAGGTTACAACGGATTAGGCAATCTGTTCTCAATGAAGGAAGAACTTTCATAGACAAGCATGATCTTGAAGTCAAAATCTCTTCGGCTGGCTATGCCTGAGAAATTAAGGTAAAAAAGCCCTGCAGTCCCTTACCTTGACCACAGAAAGGCATATATCTGCTCACTTAGCTGCAGTATCAGGAACAAGCTGAAAAAACACCCAGACACCAACCTGCTGAAGTGGATACCAGAGACATTCTTTGTTGGCAGCGAGCAGAACTATGTTTGAGCTCTGAGAAGAAATCGGGGGAAATCCTAATTTTTATCCAGAACAACTCTGCTTCGGCTATAGACAAAAGAGCTGACTCGCACTAGCTATGTCCAACATTAAAGTCACAACGACTTCTTCATAAAGTAAAGGAGAATGACCATCTCCTTGTTTACATAAGACACTGTTCAAAATGCCTGACTTCACCTGCACATACTTCTGACCTATCTTGGTTCACAGTGGACACCAACCGCTGTCCAGTACTGGTCTTCCTCTTCAAATGCTAGAAGAATGTTTGCCACGGACATCATCCTGATGTTCCAGATACACAAGTTGAACCTCCACATCCATACAATGAAGAACCAGACACTCTTCTTTTTTTGTCATGAGGGAACAATTATGGTAGAACCCCTCCTCCCCTTCACTATGCCAACACTCACTTTATGGCAAGCCAAGATAACGTATCAATCTCCAGTAAAGGCAGGTTCTCATGGGACAGATCATCTCTGAGAGGCAAGGGGAAGGGGGAAGCAAAAGGGAAATTAAAAATAGCAGCAAGGCAAAGTGGATTAACTAGGTGCTTCTAACCATATCTAGTACTTGGGCATCTGATGTCATGCAATGCCAGTACAGTAAAAAATGGTTTAGATCTAAGGTCAGAGGCAGAGCTTATTCTGACCACACTTCTGGGGTGTACCTAAGAACCCCTGTGAAGCGTGATGTCTAATGCAGTAAGATTCTATGTCATTTTGGTCAGGTTCAAAGTGATCAGCTATCTTTCTAGAATCATTGCCTCCACTCCAATCAGCCCTGCAAGGTGAAACTGCTCAGGTCTATGGGCTGGGAAAGGCCTGCCATCAGTAAAGTTTTAAACAAGGTTTTTGTCTCAGCAGCACAGAGTGGAGTGTTTAATGAATACAGAACTGCCTGGGAATCTTTTGTTCTGAGGCTGAAATAAAGAACAAGTTAAGGCAAAGTGAGATGCTGAATGGCAGACTTGTCCCTCCTTTGAGATGCTACCTCTCTGCAGCCGCAAAGACCATAACAGATTTGCTGACTAAGAGGCTGTGTCCACCCTACACTGATGGTAACCTGTAAACACAGCCCAGAAAATTGCTGGTGTTTCTGAAAGGACAAAAAGAAAGGATCCATAGCATCAGTACAGAGGACAAAAATCCCGAAAATTTGCTGAGTAATTTGAACTAGTAGCAGGCCAACAGGGTCAAATAGTTTGCCAGTCAAAACTGCAGTTAAATTGAAGAATAACATATTTTCCCATTTCACTTGCTTGACTTCCCTGAAGATGAGATGAGGACAGGTAGTGTAGAACATCAGTACAACTAACATGGTTCAATCTCTATCTGCTGCATTAGGGTAATGCATGTGGTTTCCCGCACCCTTCACAGCAAGTCCTCAGAGCATCTCTGATTATCCACGTAAGTCCGTCCAACCTCTGTCATGGGAGGAAGCTGGCTCTCCCATAAGAATCTCTGGGAAAGAGCAGGACAGAAAGGAGGTTATTCTAGGTTTTTAATCATTAAAAAGTGCTCATTGACTGCCCTGTTACAGCAGGTCCAACACCCACGTCAATCTAGACAGACCAGTGAAGAACAGACTAATCCAGAGAATGATGTCTTGAGCTCACCACCTTTGATAGAGGCGATGCGGTCTGGATTCTGCTCCCCTGAGCTCAACAGCCACATTCTGTATTAAGGAGAAGAATTCTGGCAGAANAGATGGGGGGTGCAAAACCACCCAGGCAGTGACATACTCTAATATCCATATTCTGTTTCTACAAGATGCCTGCCAAACCTGACATTCCCAACAGTACCAGGAGGAGAGATGTGGTAGAGCTGTGCCTTCGTGACGAAAAGTAAGATAGCCAACTTTGTGCCAATGCTTCCGTGGTGCCTCAAAGAGCCAACACAAACGTACAATGGACCAGTACTGGGGGAAGCAGCATATATGTATGATACCTGCCCCAAGTTTTACCACAAGTAGCAACCAAAAAAACCATCAAGCTGATGATACTGAGCGTCCTTTCTGTGTACAGTAAAAAGGAAACAGCAACAAACTTTCCAGTCTCAAGTGACAGAGTACTAACACACCCATATGTATGTACAAGTAGAGAGGCATGAACAAAATTAAATACTTTAGAAGCCTTCTTTACTACCAGCATGTAAAATTTCTGGTGCTAGATGGGTGTCAAAGTAAGGTGGAATGAACCTATTTTTAAATTTCAGCAGTCCCATTGACCTTAATAGCCTTTGGTTTATATTCTTAATTAGCAAGAAATGTCAGCTCCCAGCTACTCTTAATGTTTTAGAAGTCCACTTATTTAGTTTGGAAGCAGCACTAATTACAGATACTACTCAAATGGCACAAAATCTTCAGTATAGTCTCTTCCTCATTACTGCCTCCAGTTTCTCCCTGCTGTTCTCTTTCTCAATGGCTTTCAGATTCTCTTGTCTTTATGATGTGATTTAAAAAAATTTGTTTACAAAAGGCACCACCAGGGTTGGATGATCTCCATTACAATTTACTTCTAAGTTACTGGTTTACTTGACTTTCTAATTTATACTAATGCAAAATATTTGAATGAAATTATGTGTCAGACCATTTGTATATTTGCAAGACCAATCCTGCATATGAACCTTTCAAGAATTCCCTTACATTAATTGAAAAGACCATTAGACATCTATTTGAGTGGTTCTAAGAGGAGGACACTGGGGATTTCAATTTTTTTTGGTGACAGAAAGAATTTCTCACAGCAGCTGTTCTCATCTTTCCTCTCATACTGCTTGTTGTCACCCCCCACAATGTAGTTCACAACCCCTCAGTTGTACTGATTACAACTATTTATAGGACCACATTATAAATCAGAGCAGTAAAACGACTGTGCTGAAATCTCTTTTTTTTTTTTCTTTCCCCAACCTAGATCATTCCACTGATCTGGTTTACAGTATAATGCTATGAACAATTGGCACAACCAGGAGTTTGGAAAACTGTGGGAAATTCTTAAGTGGTTTTACTGCTGAACAAAAACATACTGCAGAGCTACACCTTAAATTGTTAAAGTAAAGAGAAGGTGTTGTTACCTATTAGACATACTGGGTGCACGTTATGCTGTGGGGTTTCTTTCCAGTCTTGATACTCCCTCCCTCATAAAATATTGAAATTAGTTGGTTCACGGTTCTGTCATACTTAACAGCAGCTGTATATTTCAGTATAAGAATGAATATAAAATACAAACCTGTGTAACAACAACTACTACAGCAATGCCAGTAGATGTTGGAGTGGAATCCCACTGAAGAGGTCTGCCGTAAGATTTCTTCATTCTGCCTATCGTCCAACCCATACACAGACTCAACAATAAATATAGCATTTGTATCTGTGAGACTATGTCACACACTATTGAAAACAAACAGAAAAATAAATAGTCACAACAAAAATAAAGTTTTTTCTAAAGCAAAGAGAAATAGTCTATATACCCATAAATGAAGGATGGACATTTATGCCCCTGTATCACCTTTAGTCATAATTTTGATGCTAGTTTGACTAGTTGAGGTTGCTTTGCCACAAAATGTGGCTATTTTGAGTAGTTTCCAATGACCAAACAGATCACTATCAGCTTTCCTCTAGTTATGCTGCAGTTCTGCAACAACATGGGCACAGTGCCACATCCTTCCAAATCCCACTCTTGTGTCAAAGAAGTCTGGGCTCAGGAGTCCATCTGCATAAATAGACTTACAAATGCTAAAGAACTAAAATCATATGTATGTTAATCACACTGCAAATATGAAACATGATGAAATGAACTCCTTCCTTTGCTCTGAAAAACTTTTGTTCAAAAATCAGATAGTTGCATTGTATTTTAAATTAATTACACTTTGTCTAAAGGATGCAGTAGCTTGCAACAGAAAGCACAAATACTTAGGACAAATTCCACTCTCAGATACTTAAAGGGGAAAATATAATGAATAATCCTAACACAAACTTCATTTGGAGCAACAACTTGCCTGTATTTCATTTTATTAAATGCAAACTACCTTTGCCTTATTTTGCCACGTCCACCTTTTCTGCTGTGTTTGGGAACAATTAACACATACTCCATAAAGTTGCATTCTTAATCAGCGTCTCAAACCTGTGTTTGAAGCTGTATCTGAATAAAGAAAACTTCAAGCTAAAATATATTAAAGCCTTTGCTTGTTAGCCTTGCTGAAGTATGACTGACAGTAGAAGGAACTGAAGATTTCTTTCTGGGTGATTGTTAGCTTTAGGCCTGATAAGTTTCTGACTGAAATTTATCGAGCAATTTTTAAGTTGGTGTTTGGACTTGAGAGTAAACTGGCTCATTGTACTGGCGTAGCAGAGATGTACAAGGAACATTGATTCTTATATTATGTAAATTGCAAATTTGGTTCAGAAACTAGAGATTGGGCACTACACACAACAGTGCTTTCTTTTTCACTTGATTAATATTTTCATTCAATTATATTAAAC
>WAAD01021290.1:1453-12333 GCA_013389945.1 Fregata magnificens | reverse complement strand
TCCAGCAGACGTCCGGCAGGTTGAAGTCCCCCACATATGTATATATATGTGTGTGTGTGCATGTGTGTATACACACATTAAAAAAACACAACAAAAAAGAAAAGGGGGAATCCAAAACCCAGCAACACTAAAGTCTTACTGTCTGAAAATATCAAGGAAGTGTACTATAACTTCATGTAGCAAATAGGAGAAAATAGTGAAGTTAGTATTTAAGCATAAGAGAAATGAAGTAGAGGAAAAACAAATTAAAAATGAAAGGAGATCAGAAGGTGCTATGAATAAAAAGAATGGTTTAATTCCTTTGATTGGAAGCAGAGAAGTTACTGTTCTTCCTATAAGCCCAAGTTTTCAGACAAAAACTTGTTGGAAGGAGACATACAGTTTCTGAAGATACTTGCACAAGAAAAACAGCATTTAAAAAAAAATATAAAGAAGAGAGAAAGAAACAGAATTGGTAGATTTTAGAAAGATTAGAAAACAACCTTTGATTACACTACAGAGAGGATAGTTAAATTACCATTGACCTGAGTGATGACTGCTAGGTCATGGCTTCCCCAAATCATGTTTCTTGCCCAACGGAAGAAGAATTAAAAGCTATCAGAAGAAATTCCAGGAAGCCTGATGAAGTGACAGAAAGTTGCAACTAATGGAATAAGGATGGCTCTTATGGAACATGGACTGGCAAGAATGCTGATTTGACACATTATATATTTGGTTGAATTTTATTGAAATTAGTGGAAAAAATAAGAAATTCATATTTGAAAAATTAAACTTCCTCTCCTACATATTGTGGATTGACTAAAACTGTCAGAAGACAAAGTCAAAGCCACATTTAATTTAACCAGAGCATGAAAAAGATTCAGTGTTACAGAAATAATACTGAATGTATCTGACCTTGAAGGATCAGTAAATGACTTCTTAAAGCCTGTAAAAAAACAGAAAGACATGTAGATAAAGGAAAGCCCCAAAAAGGATTGTCCTAATTCTTGATTTATCAGTGGAGAAACCACATCTCAATAAGGAGGAAAACATATTAGATTTGGATGATGTCATAAAAATGTCATTCCTAAGTTTTCTCAACTAGGAAAAAGTATCTGTCAGTCCCAGCAATGTAAGTACAAGTAAAAAGGTATTTTCAAGCCTCAAATTTATCATTTCACCAGAGAGGTCTAATGTGAAAGCACAAATATTAGAAGACATTAGGCTAATTTGTTTAAGCAAATAATTCTCAATAAAATAGTAAAGAATCAGAAGGTTTTCTTAAAGTTAAAAAATTAAATCAGGAATCAAACAGAAGTTTCTATTTTGAGGTATATATTTTGTTTTAATATATATACTTTGACTAAATCTCAAAGTAGATTTGAGCCAGACTTGTGATTGCAAAAGCATCCAAACAGTTATTCTTCATTTATCTATTGGTGGCTCCACCAAAACTGATCTTGAGTATAGTGAATGCAACTGAACTGGGAATTGAATTAAACCTACCTATATGCCTTCATATATAAAATAGGCAGGGTAGCTGTTGTTCCAGGTTTCCTATATTCCTTAATATATGGTTTAGGCTTTTCCAGAAGCAACTAAATTGCCTGCAACTAAGAGCTGTGAGGAACTATGAGGCTTTAGAAGAGGATCTGCCACAAATGTGTTGAAACAGCTGTGTTGCATTGAAGTTCATGTTATACAAGGCTCAGAGACAGTGTTTTAAGAATTGGGCTTCAAAAGGAAATATATCCCTTTGAAATTTCATTGTACTCTTAAAAAAATAATCATTTGAAAGAATGGTCTGGAGTTGTAATCGGCTAGTCTGGCTTCCTGTGTAACAAAGTCTTTGAAATTTTATTCATCATTTCTTATGGTGGAAGTTATTTTTCCTTTATTGGTATGTTATCTGTATGGTGTCAAGTCAGGTATAAGGGTTTTTTAATGTTTGTTTTGAATTCTCTGGAATTTTCTGATCAGATCTATTTTCTGATTTCTGTTTTGTACCATTGGATTGTTTTACAGCTTCTTTAGTTAAATATGTGGATTCCTTCCTGTCCATGGTAGCAGAAGTGATCCAAATTTTTAAGAAATATTTTTTTATATATATATATGTGTGTGTATATATATATGCATTTTAAAATTTTTTTAAAGTTTAGGATTAGCAGAGTATAAAATCCTTAGATTAGATTTAATATCATACTCAAACTAACAACCACTTTGTGAAATTAATCTCAGTGACTCAATTTACAAAGACAGATGTTATACACTTGGTAGCAGGAGAATTTCCTTTACACTTACTATTGAGAGCAGCAGTAGAGCACAATAACCATTGTCAAGGGGGGAAACACAAGATGTATGCATCGCACAAAGTTCATATTTTATCAGTCCACATTATTGGAACACATGAATGCTGAAAATGCAATGTTCTCCTCTCCACAGGATACTCTGTCTCATGCTATTCATGTGAGTATTTAGTCCCATACCAAGTATGCAGTGGCAGAGAAGTCCAGAACTAGCACCAACTACAGTTGATAGGGATCTTCTTGTTGACAATGATGAGTTTTACCTGAGACCAAGAGAGCACCCTACTGGGTATGTTCTATGGATTGAGCAAAATTGTAAGTGGAGGACTTCAGGGCTAAGAGTGGATGAGATGGAAAGGATCATAAAGGACACCTCAGTTCAGATATTTGTGTTGTCCTCAGTAAAGTGAGCAGAAAAACAATCTCCGAAGAAATTGGGTGGATTTTTTTCTGATGAGAAAACTGAAATTATTGTAGTAAATATACAGCAAAACAGACCACAGAATAACAAACAAAATAAAAACATGAGTGAACTGCACACATAACATTCTGCAGGACAAATTATGTCTCAAATATAGATTAAATCAATTTCATACACAATTTATTAGTGTTGTCACAGATGGATGGCTCTAAGTCAGAGCCTAGGTGAATTGAGTTGTTCACCTAAAGCAGTACCTAGTGGTCCTTTACAGTAGAAATTAATTACCGTAGCGAAAATGGATGTGTTGGGCAGAAAAGGAAAAAAAAAAAGGCAACTTGAGAAGGGCATTTGTACTTTGCAAACTGTTGATTAGCTGTCTACAGATAAGCAGGTCACTAACCATTTCTAAACGGTGCTGGTTTACATTAGCCACAGGTTTCAAATGCAGCTGGTATATCAAGCCTGTCTTCTAAAAGGACTAACTACTGTATTCAGAAAACCTCCAACATATGTTGTTTTAAATTATTTTTAATTAATTTTTACTACAGAATATAAATTTAATCCCACATATAGCAGAATTTAAAAATGTTATATACCTTAAATATAGAGCTTCAAGCTGCCTTGAAGCATAAATGAATACAATTTGTTATGCAGCATCATAATTTTACCAGGAAGGAACCAGTTCTCTAAAGATTACATACATAACTGGTTTTGAATTTGATTTATGTCACAGGTGGAGTGAATTTTGTTGGCATCACTTCACTCCCTAATGCATACTTATCCATAGCATAGCCCCTCTCCACGCTCAGAATTAGATGTGACTGGCAACGTCACCCCTCTAGAGAGTCCCAGTAATGACATAGCGTAGGTACCGTAGTAAGTCAGCACTGAAACAAAGTTGGCAGAGGCGTTAGGGTAAATTTAAAAATAACTGCTAAGCTGGTAGCTATATGCTGGAAAAATTATATTAAACTTGCTCTCATCTTTTTAAAGTGCTAACAACTATGGAAAAGTAATAGAAGGCACATACAGAACCATGAAAGATTCTCTTTGATTTCAGATTCTTAATCTTGTCTTTAATGGGCCAGTACCGCAGCAGTTCACCCACCCAGCAATAATTTCGTATCCCAGGGTGTGTGCATAAAAGACTTCAGTTTCCTGGATTGTCTGACTGCACTTTCTTGAGCACTCAAATCTAGCAAGAAAGGGTTTATTCAAGGTAAACAAAGAAAGCACTTGACTGAAAATATAAACTGGAATCTAACTCCTTCCTTTCTTTATTCTCAGTTCATTCCTTGGGAAGGCAAGTGCCTCAGTTTGTTTTTTCTCCTCGCTGCTGCCCTAGTTTACTTATTGTATTTTATGGTTAGAAGCTATTGAGGCAGCCACCAGGACCAGCCGTCATTTGCCAGTATCCTAGGGCCCTCTCAGGCTAGAGCACAATACTGAAGCAAAACTTGTTGCTTTGCTGAATTACTTTGTCCTTAGACAAAAGATTCAATCACATCCGTACTTCTTCAGATAGACCTCTCAGCCATGTTTAATGCTATTGACTGCTATTACATCAGTCTATGCTCTGCCAGACTTCCTTCCAAATCAAAATATGGTTAGCCATACTGTATTGTGAACTGTGGTCCTGACCATGACTGACTGCCAGCACAGATAATGGCAAATCCTGTTCATTATGGTTTAAGTCTTGACTTTTGTTCAGGTCTGGACCCATGTGAGAAGGGCCTGCCTCCTGTCACCAGAGCTCTCCTCCAGACCCACCTTCCAGGGTGCAACCAGTCTGGGGTGAGGTCTGGAGGGCTGTGGGGTAGTGCAGTGCCCTCCCTCCCTGACCAGACTCGTCCTGCAGCCATGAGCAAGAAGATCCGTGCTGGGCTGGGGTCAGTGACTGGGGTCAGCCACAGCCCGGCCATCCCCAGGTGGCACCACAGGTCCTGGGTCCAGCTGGGAAGGCAGCCCATGGGATGGGATGGGAGGGGAGGGGGTCGAGGTGCCTGGTTCAGTGGGGCCCAGGGCCAGCCAGGGGACAATGTTGGGGACTGAAACGCAGTGCCCAGAGCAAGGGGACAAGTCCCGGCTTCTCAGAGCCCTTTCTATAAAGGTCTTCCTCCACCCATCACCATGCAGTTTCCCTGCTCTGCCCAAGGGGTGCTGAGCTCAGGTCAGGCCAGCCCTGCGCCAGAGGCCAAACCCTGTCCAGGGGCAGCAGGGAGGGTGCACCAGCTCTGGCCCCACCCAGACCTCTGGATAACGCTTGGAAAGCATATTAGGGCCAGGTCCTGACAAGTATTTTAATTGGTTAGTTCCCATCCAGGTACCTGCTTGCCTTTGGTTTAGAAGCATGCTTATTGATTTGGGAATCGGTACATATATAACTTTGAGAATCTGGGTCTGAATTCTGGCAATAAATAACACCTCCTGTTTTTCAAAATTGGTTATAGCTTAAGGAAGAAATTAGCCTTTCTGTCCTCCTGAAGTCATGTGCCTTTCTGAAAATTTTTTGGTCCCTGTCAATCATTTGTTGAATATTATTCTTCTCTTCTGCAAACTCCCATTCGTGTGAAAAGGATTTTTATGTAGAGATGCAAGGATTTATTCTTTTTCTTTTATTATATGTGCACATTGGTTTCTCTCTTTAGAGTTTATCTATAAATGTTAATGACTTTTTCTGAGGGCTAATATGCTTCTGTAGCTTGTGGGGCTGGCTGTTGGAAAGATGACTTCCTTTGAGTATAGTCAAGCAATATTTTTCCTAGTGGGAGTGATTACTTTTACTTTACAGAAAATATTAGGCTTTTTTTTTTACAGTAAATGAAAATGGCAATCAGGTATTACTGGACTTCAAAGACAGTCTGAGTGAACTCTGGAAGAAATTGACTTGTTTAATTATGATCATCAGGAGCCTTCTTATTTGCCTTTGTGAGCCTGGGTTTGCTTTTTAATATAGTAAGGCATTACTACAGCCAAAGTGAATATCAATTAAAAAAAAAAACCCAATGTAATTTATATGAAATGTCATGAACAGAAAAGTATGGTAAACAGTAGATACGCAGTATCATTTTCTATCCTAACTTCTAGGTGAGTAAATTGATAATAGGAATAACAGCTACAACCCCACCTATGCTAATCACAGAATAATGGCATAAAAATTATACATAACATCCTATTTTCCCGCCATAACAAATTCTGAATTCTCACCTTTCAGTCCTTTTTCTCCTGTTCAGAAATTGACTCTCAGTCAAGGAAAAGAATGAAGGTGGAAAGGACTCCAGTATACCTTCTGCTTCTTCATCCCTACATTTGTGTAACCTTCCAAGACCCCAACTGCTGTCTTATTAATACTTTCAATTTCTATAACTCATCAAATTTTTATTTGATAGTAGTGGTATTGAGACAGGCTGCCAGTGGAAAGCAGCCAGTTTCCTCTGAAAACTACCCAAATTCAGAAAGAAATTGTAAAAACCCTCTGGCTCCTCATTTCAAAGTACACCTAAAAAAAGAAAGTCCAGGAAGACCCAGAGTTATCCAGCTCTACAGCTTCAATCCAAACAGGAAAAACAAACAAAAAAGTCTAAAAATCCATTCTCTGTTACAAAATGAAGTTCCAGTACATAGAAGGGTTTAGAGATTGAAGACAACTAAAAACTCAAAATAAACTTCTCGCAGTTCACTTACAGCAAGCAATTTTCATGTTACAGATCCATTTTTTTTTCTCCATTTTTTTTTCTCCAGTTTTTGCAAGCCAGGAATTTCTGGGTAAAAATTAGGTCCTAGTGCTTTTGCACTATTTTAAAGGCAGAGGGGTCTTTTGGATGTTGTTCGTCATTTCTTAATTTAACCAAGTAGACAATAGAGAGTGTTGAATTTTACCCAGGAAAATTTTTCACTGAATAGAGATCTCAAGATAAAAACAATCTAAAAGTAGCTTTCTAGTTATAAAATAGTTCTCTTATGTCATTATGGTAAGTATAGGAAAGAGAATGTATAAATGTACCTCAGTTAAATCACATGTAAAGATCCAGGTACATGAGCCACTCCTTTAACACTTTGCTACCTATATGTAACGTCATGAGAATAATTGAAAAGGGAGAGAAACATAACATTACTCTGTGCTTACTAAGTTTCCTTTAATTCAGAAGATGAAATACAAATCCACAACAACTGGCTTGGTGAGGCTTGGAGTGAGGGAAGAATCCAAAGCACTGGAAATACCTTGAGATTATGTTTTGTGCTGGAAAGACACAATCTGATGAAAGATGCATCCTGAGCTACAGCCTGTACTATGGATCCCTTCTCCATTATACAGTTAATGTATGATTTGACATTTGGTTTCCTCTCTGTTATATATCTGTCACAAATATATTTCCCTTATGCCAAAGCATGAGGCACACACACCTCAGCATTGACAGAGAGAAGGTAATAGGCCTGAAGTAGGTACTTTGCACCTAGGCTCAACTCTTTCTCTGAAATGGCAGATAATTTCTACTTGAATGTGTTTTGCTCTAATAGTTTGATTCTATGACATCTTTAACATTTCTCTTCCAAGTGTTGTATTTGTAGAGTTTGAATATTACATTTTGTAAAAGTTTAACGGCTCTTTTCAATTTGTGAATCATAAAAAAGCAGTTCAGTTTGAGCTTCTGTGAACTGAGTATTACCTCCTCTACTGGTGAAAACTGACAGAGCTACAAGGACTTGAAGCTATATGAAAATTTTCAGCTTTGGACTCTGCTTTAAAGTTACTGCATTAATTTTGTGAATTCAGCAAAAACTGAGCTTTGCACATTCACAGACAGAATATTAATGCTTCAGGTCTGTTCCCCAAACCCTTGAGAACAAGAGGAAGTCTAAACATGCCAATCTTAACTTGCATGGCTGTGCTTTTCATGCTTCTCTTTCATAGTGATATATTGCAAGTTAGTTAGAAGGCCAGCTTGGATTTTTAATCTAAAGCCAACTCAGAGCATAAGAAATTTAGGATACTTGTATAAACATACTCTTAAACTTTGCAGAAGTGTTTGCTCTTCCCCAAATCAAACCGCTCCATGACAATGGAGGATAAGCATTAAAGGTATGAATTATGATATACTATTTCTTCTTTTTTTTTTTTTTCCAAACGTCCAGATTTCTTAAAGCAGTCTTTCCATTCTGAAATGGGGACTGCTGTAATTAATAGGTTCTTCTGCTATATGTTTGTGTGCACCCATACACATGCACTCATATATGTGTGGATGGGTGTGTATATATATATATATATGCATACATACATATATATAGCCACAGAATAAGTCTACAAAGTGCCCTTTAGAATTAGTGGCATTGTTGCAGTGCTTTAAGGGGAATTGGAAAAGGATTTAAGTTTGCAGTTTTTGTTTTATTTCTGTGCAGAGAGTAAGACAACTTCTTTCAATAATATTAATTATTATTATTATTATGACAAATTAAAAAGGGAAAAATGTCAGGGACCACTGTTTTATTTAACTTCTGTTTTTTCAGCCCTGACCTTAACTTTCTGTCACATCTTTCTTCCTTCCTTCAATTATCATGAATAGTATTGTTGCTATTTTCGAGAAGCATTCTGAGTTTTAACACAGTCCCCTTCCTCTGCTGCTTTATCACAGCACAGAACCTACAATGGTGGCTAGTCTTCTGTATCAGTCCCTTTTTTCTGGTTTTTGGTTTGGTTTTTTTTTTTTTTTTTTTTATGACAAAATTATCATTCCCTTTCTTGACTTGTCTTAGAATCCAGAGTAATGTCACTTGGGCCTCAGGGGCTGTTGAGCAGCGGCAGCAGGTATGAGCTGAGGAAGTCAAGGTAGCATTAGTAGTCGTGCCTGGCTTTATAATAGTAGCTTCCTCCTCCAGGATTTGTCGATTTTGATTTTGCCGTTCAGTCAGCAATGGCATGTGCTGTTTGCCTCCTGTCTGTTCAGCAAAATAAAGGGAATCATTTTCTCTTCCAGATGACAAGACTGAAAAGGAAACCTCAACAGTTGCTTTCATGGCTTGATATGCAAGCTGCGTTTTTTTCCCCCTACAACTGTGATGACCTTTTGTGTTTAGGAATATTTGGGTTCTCTGGATAATTTAATAATGGGAAAATCCTACTCTAACCTACTTTTCTTTTCAAAAGTCACGTCCTCACTGAAATTTTCTACTTTCTTTTCACTAGCTGTGAAGGAAAGTGAGAAGGAAAGAAGAGTAGAGAGAAAATAGGAGGGACAGACCTTGTTTATAACTGCAGGGGAAAGTCAGTGAAGAAGAATGAGTTGAAGGATACACATGATCTTCTTGAGAGCACTGTTCCCACTAGAGAATACTCTTGCTGTAAAAGGCAAGAGAAGAATGGGGAAAAAAAAATACTGCAGTAAGTTCCAAAGGTAGTACAGTGCCAGAACATGAAGAAAGTGGTTGATTCCTGAACCAGAGCTTGGAGAGAAAATAGAACCTAGTACCAAAATCTGTGTTGCCCAACTACAAATCCTAGAAGTGCTCAAGTATTTTTGCCTATTTGCTGCATGCAATGACACAGCAGCACAGCTTTTCTATTAGTCACTGCCCCTTTTTCAGAGAGTTTGCAACAAATGAACTCAGTTACTTAGCCGTGGGATTTCAGTCACAGCTTGGTTTGAATCCTTCTTCTGCATACAGGCTGCAAATGTGTGCCAAATACTTTTGGCTGGTTGGAAGGTATTTCAAAGATGTGAATAGTTTGCATGAGCTATGAGGAGTTTGATGTGGGTTTTTTTCAGTACCCACAATACTAGTTAGCTGCAAAACACTTGCCCCTGAGAATGCAAATTGTGATTTTAGTTCTGGGAATGTTTTCACATTTGCCAGCTCACACATTGTGCAGTGACTCATCAAAATGGATTGTGTTAGTCATTTGATGCTTCAGCTAACAAATATGAGAAAACATGTATTATTTTAACAATGGTTAAATGAACACACATAAGCTTTTCTGTAGGAAAAAAAAGGGTTTAAAATATGTTTTTATTTTCCTTTTGCAAAGATAGAGTCAGACATTGTATCTATGGCAATAAAGAGATCCCTCATTTTGTGGGAGAAGCGAAAAAAATTTGACAACCTCTCCAAAATTTATTCTATGCTTGCAATATGATCCATTCATTCTTTATGCCCTCTTTTTTTCTCAAAAGTTCTTGCCATTTATTGTTTAGATATAATTTGTTAGAGAAGGATACAGTACTTGCCTCTTTGTAGAGTACTGGCAAAAATATCAGTATAAAGTTTGGATATTTCTTGTAATTAATAGTAAATTATTGCTTCATCTTGTCTGTCTCTGCATGTTATTAGCAGAGTTTTCCATAAACTTGTAATTATCTGCAGAATATGTTTTCTATCCTGTGTATATTTTCAAATTTGGGGAAAAAAATTAAAACATAAGAGGATTGTTTATAAGATTAAATTTCATTCAGGAAAAACTTCAGTCTTGAGAAAAAGCCATAGAGTTCCAGGGTAACCTGGACGACACTATGCTTTTAGGAAAGTTGAAAGGAATTCGAATCAAATCACTGCCTGTAGGGCTTTGTTTTTATTGAAAAAGGTTACATGTTGTTTTTCCCAGGGCAGATTAATTTCAGTAGACCACCTGCATTTTCCTCTGAGAGGTGTTTGGAAGATGTAAGAAAATATAATCAAATTCTAATCTAAAATATATCTGTGTAAGTCCAGAAAATTCTGAAATAAAGAAATGCCTTTCGTTTTTTAATGACTGAAATCATAATGTAGCCTTTTAACTGTAGGAATGAAATAAACCTGCTTGATAAACTAATCCATCTCCAGAACAACTCTGAACTATTCTGTAGTAGAATTAAGACTTCTGTGTTTCAAAATAGCTAAATCTTGCCTGGCTCTAATACAGAAATCAGTACAGGAGATATCTGACAGGTACTGGCATAGATGTGTATGTGCATCTAGAAAACATAACTTTCCGACCAAAGAAGGGCGAGTATGTTAGGGAGGTGTCCAAGGTGCTGGAAAATAATGAAAAAGTATGTTTATGAAGTCCCAGGGATTTCAGTAAGGTTTATTCTTAAGACAATCATGTTGACCTAAAAGTTTATGTCTAGAGAGCAAAATCTATACTGTTACAGCACACATTATAAAAATGTAAATGCAGCTTGAAGCATGTTTTATTTCATTCC
>WAAD01021277.1:146265-168944 GCA_013389945.1 Fregata magnificens | reverse complement strand
CCATTTCATGTGTCTCAGCTATCCCTCCCAAGAAAGAAGTGTCTCAGACTCTTTATTCTGAGTTTTGTTTCTTTTACACACCACAGATGTTCATTTTGATCTTGGTGGGGAAGAAACTGTCTCTCAGTTCTCACTTGTGAAATAATGGCAATGCTATTTCCTATTCTTCCTCTTCTGAGTTTCTTAAATACCAGGTTCTGCCAGGCAGGGTATCTATCCATATTACACCCAGCACAATGAGGAGTATATCTAGGTTACTCCCCAAAAGCACAGTATTGCAGACACACAGCCTCTGGTCATGGCGTTTCTCATCCAGTGTTGTCTGATGCTGTAGGCAAAACACCAAAGTGCAGGATGCTATAGCAAACAACTATTGGGCAACTCTACGAGAAGCACAAGACATACTGTAGTCGTGGTCCTGCTGCTATTCCAAGAAGAAAGGTTGCTGGGTGAGTGGAGAAAAACGAGAAGGGAGAACCTGGCACTAGTATCTAGAGGATACAATAAAATAAAATCCAGATGATGGGAACTTTTTTTGTAGCACATCACTGAAATCTGCAAAACAGCCCCTTGCTCGAAGAGCTCAAAATAAGAGCAGACAACACAGACCAAACAGAAGACACATGGTGAGAGACAGAGTGAATTTTGTCTTAAATGAATCTGTGTAAACACATGAGCACATCCCCATTCTGGGTTGATTTCTTATGATTTCTTCAGTGTCTCCTCTTCCCCATTGGAGGATCAGAAACCGACTCCTGTGCTGCAGTCCCATTCGGGTGTGAGGTGCACGCAGGATGCCTAGCTATAGGGAGGAAAAATTATCCCTTGCCATCCTCTTTCTGGAGCTCTGTTCAAACGTAGGTGGTGGGTAAAGAGCTTCCTCCTTTGTGGGGTGCTATCGTCAGCTATTGTGAATGATCACCTTTTGCCACATTCACCCACAAAACACCGACAATGGAAAAGACTTGTGAGAACAAGTCTTTTTTTTCCTTTCACTTAATAAAAATCTGGCTCCCTGTGATCCAGTATTCTTTCCCAGTATCTCTAAATTGTTGCAATTTAATGACAGGCAATTGTTATAGACAATTTAATGTAAAACCATTGTAACTGTAAAGGACTGTTTTTGAGAGTAGTCGGTCTGTGGGTTTTTTCGTTCTGGCTTTTTTGATACTGATGCACTACAATGACCACACGGAATAGTTTTTATCCTATAGGGCTAAAAGTCTCCATTGTCATGTGAACTGTAGATCACGTGGGCACTTCTTATTACAGTGTGCTCAATATATTAAACGTTACAGCAAGTGTTAGAATGCAACGTATATGGAAAGCAGAACAGTATATGGCAGAGGGAACAGCTATCTGCAGACCCTGGTGTCTGTTTCTGACACATAATCTTACCTTTCTGTGCCTCTTTGTATTTCCTCTTCCCATTTATGTTTGTCTTAGCTATTTGCTTGTTGTGACGGTTGTCATACATTACTGCTTGCACAGTGATTGCCAAACTGGACCGCCACTGTGTCCCACTAGATGTTACTACATTAAAAAATATGAAAGGTTCAACAAAATTTCTTTTCTTCTAAATATATTTATTTCATTCTCTAATCTAGGAAACTGTGAAAAGTAGTTTGCTTTATCTGTGCTACCGTGAAGTGAGTTCATATAGGCATCTACTTATCATCCTCTAGAAGAACTTTTCAGGAAGATCTTTCTCATTGCCTTCACGTGAATAGCTCTGCATTTATGGCTGAATTGATTAGTAATTCTATAGATGTAGAAGAAGATGCCAATACTTCTTCCAAGAAGAAAAAAAGCAGCAGTGCCAGGCATGGTAGCATTTCAGGTTAACNAAAAGCAGCAGGGCCAGGCATGGTAGCATTTCAGGTTAACAAGGCATGACTTTTTTTTTTTTTTTTTTGGTGGCGTGAACCTGTTTTTTTTTTCAGTACAAAGTTCATTTCCTTTTCTTTGTGTTTGTTCCTGAGAAAGCTAAATATAGCTGTAACATTTAAGCTGTAAAAATGATGAATTGTTCATAGCTGTATTGGAAACTTTGAGATGGGTCTAGTCCTTACACCTTTTGAAATATCCAGAAAGCAAACTGAGACTTAACAGCTACATCAACAATAGAAAGAAAATAGTAATAAGATGGTCCAATTTGGGATCCTGTGTCTAAAATCTTTCTTTATTACCTCTGTTATACAGCTAAAAGATAAAGAAAAAAAGTAAAAGGACTTGCTTCCTACTGTGAGTAGTCACAGAGTAATAGAAAACCTAACAGCTAAAAGCATTAAAACTGTTTTGAAGCCTCCTGTCCAACCCAGTAATAAATTGAATGCACCACAATGTCAGGATCATTTATGCCACTTTTGAAGCACACACATCATTCCTTTGCCTCTGGTCCCCATGTACTTTATAGGCAGATAGAATTCCATTTTAATTAGTCCACATTCATTTGTCAGAATTCACTGACTTGATTTAACAGACAATTATTCCAGAATCAGCTTAGCATCTTTCACTGTCTGACTTTGCTTTTATGAAGCAGTTTGGATTACAATGGAATAGAACTAGAAACATTGTACTGGAAATGATATAGATGTGTATTAGCTATTTCTACCAGGAATCTCAACATTTTGTTCTGTTATCACTTAGCATTTCACTAGGAGTTGCCCTTAACCTGAGGTTCTTTCAGTTCTTCCTATTTTTGTATTTTAAAAGTCATAAACCTGTTTTATTTGAAAGACTTACTTCTCTATTTTTGTGTTCTTTTTGTAGTACAGCAGCTTTCTGGCTTCAATACATATCTCCTTGTATTAGTTTCTTAGCCAACCTACAGTTAGAGAATCCTGTCTAATGATTCACCTGCAATAATAACTTATTCTGAAGAATGATGCTGATCTACTGACCTTTGGTGGCTGTGATTCTCTTATGATCTGTCATAATTTTTCTGCTTAATTCAGTGCAACATTAAGAAACATTTCATGAGAATAGGAGGACAATGTCATTCTTAAAAGCTATCCAGTGTTCAGAAATATTCTCCCTAGTACAGTGATTGATCTAGATTTTTTTTCTTATACTTTGATACATTAAACAGTAGATTAAATGTAAATGTAACAAGTTGAAACAATGATCAAATCTATTATTTTTGTTACGGCTATGTCAAACCACCTAACAGAAATTGTTCTCTTCTTTTCAGAGATATTGTGTTTACACTAAGCAAGAGATGGTCTGTCCCACAGACCTGCTTTTAAATAGAATAAGGTATACAAACCGATCAGGAAAATACTATTCCCAACGCATATTTAAGTAATTGAGATGGAAATAAAGGGATAGAAATATAAAAAGACGTAAGTGCTGAGACATGGGCACTACAGTGCACCACTATGGTGTTATAATGTGAAAAGTAACCTTGTTAATTATTGTATGACAGTTTTGATACCTGCCTTTCTGCAATACAGACTGGCCTCGTAATCACTTCATGATAACTGCCAGTTTATTGTCTGGGAAGAGGAGGATATTTCAGAGGCAGTAAAATACTTTCTGCTTCCCAAAAGTGAACAAAGTTACTGATTTCATTGCATATATGATAGCTTTCAGAATATGAATTAGATAACTTTAAAACCTAAACATTAAACATCGTGCAATGTTAGACACAGCAGAACTAACAAAATCAAACCATTACTCAGTGGAGAAAAAAAGACTTTGTTCAACTACTTCTGTGCTCTATCTAGTTAAATGTTGCATCTTTTTTATGTAGTGAATTAGCATACAGTCTATTAAAAGTTTTAGTGCAGTGGCCAGCTTCCACATGTTGATTGTATTTGCTAGAAATGGTTAAAGCTCTACTTCATCCTTCTCAGTCAATGTTGGATGCAGTAACGTGAAAGATCTTAAGTGTATGTTTTAGATGCTTATGCTTCACATTTCACACAATCTCAACATTATTCTTATTGAAATAGTGATACTTTAATTTTGAAACTTGGAAGAATAAGAATGAAGTATTTGTTTTGCTTTCAGCAAGGTTAACACTTTCCATTATTCCCCTTCTTGCTCTCAATTAAATGCATTTCCTTAAATTTTTACAAAAGCAAGACATTCATTCCTACTGTTAGAGTGGGTACATATTGAATACAGTACTATGCTTTTATTGTACATAGTAAATATTCTGACTTGATTTTTCTTTTTCTCAAAAATCATTGTAAGGGTTTATTTTTGATGGAACTCAAGACGTGTAGTCTTTCCTGGTAGTGGGGGAGGATTAAGTCAATCAAAATTAAATATCTGCTTATTCTAAAGGAATGTAATTTGCATAGTAGAAGATTATGTTCTCCTTTCTTACATTTCTTTCAGTCTCTCTGTACTTTCATGGACTTTCTTCCTCTCATATTACATAACTTTACAGCTTCATATTTTTTTCAGTTATTTTAGCTCATTTTTCATTCTTTTATTTCACTCATTTTATTTTTACTTCACTTTCTTGCCCTGCCTGTATTTTTCCCTCTTCATTTTTGCCTACTGATCCAAGACATCCATCCCATAGATGGGGGATGTAATCTGCTCTCATTCTAAGAAATATGTAATAACTGTATTGCCAGAAAGAGATGTGTAATGTCCTTCTGCTCAACTTCCATTATCTTAGTCGTAACTTCTGAAACCATATTCCTCCTTCCTTTCAGACCTTGGCAAATTTCTTTTACTTGTCCTCACCCTTTGCCTTTCATTTTCTCCCTGCATGGCTGTTGAAGTATTTGTCACCAGGCACTGCCTTGTTCTTAGCTTCCTGACAAAACAGTTCAGTAGCCTTTGGTTTTCCACTGCAAATGATATGCTGTTTGGAAGAAAAGGTCCCAACGTGTAGTTGCTGATGTTTATCTTGCAACACTGCCTGCATTTTAGATAACATGTATTTCCTAGCCAATATTTTGCAATTACCTAAATAGATATTTTATATTATAGACTAAACACTCTTATTAACTGTCTTTCAAGAAAACAGTACATGTATATTCTCCTTTCTTCTATCTTCACCAATGACATAAATGTAGGAGACATAAGAAGGGAAATGGATTTCAGCCCATTCCATCCTTCACCAGCCTCCTAGAATCTAGATGCATTTGAAAACTGAAAAAGTTTTGGCAACGAAATATTTAGAATTAAGTTACACGCTGTAATGGAAGATTTCCTATTTTCAAACTTTTTCAAAATGTCTGAACTCCAACTTTGTGGGTTTCATCATCTCTGATGTCCTCTATATAAGCGTGGTTTGCTTACAGAGTGTAATGGGATTGATTATATACAGAGCTCAAAAGTGCTTCTCACCCCACTTCTTGATAGATAATCTGTAACACTTCAAAAGCTCTCCAAATCTGGGCAAGTCACACGTAGGAAGAATCCATTTTTCTTTACACTGTTCAACAATGTGCAAGGTTGAGGAAAATAAAAAATAATTTCATGATTTTATAAAAGAAAATGTATAACTCTGTCAGGGGACACTACCCACTTCTGCCGTTTCACCCCCCACATAGATTTGCAAGTTCCCTTTATTTAACATTGATCTAATTTTTTTGCGGAAGAAGTAGTGAGAAGAGAGTTAAAAGGCTCTTCCTAAATTTTTCTTTCTTTTCAAAAGTAAAAAGTAGTATTAATCAAAATATAGGACAAAGTACAATTTACAACAGATATTACTAACATTTTGGGAATATTCCCTACAGAAGTGCTTCCCGGGCTTTTTAAGCAATGTCTCACTTCACTAAAAAATTCTTCATGGACTTCATCATAGTATACACACAAACTGCTTCACGAGTTGAGAAGGCCAGGCCCTCATACACTCTTACAGCTGCATACCCTATGGTATAATTTACGCTAGTTGTTAAGTCATTTTATCAATCAAGGAGAAAAAAGAAAAGCAAAACATCTTCAAAAATGGCTCTTTGTTGCTATATTTAGTAGGGTGATTTCTATCAGAAAATGCTATTTTGTTTAAAATTCACATTTCCGTTTATTTCACATTGAGTGCCTTTTTATTATTGCAAAATATTTTAGACTTATAGAAACAAACACAGTGTATTTGCATCATGTTATTTTTTGTAGCTATTTGAGTATCTAATTACAGGTAGACTGATGTCTGGTTTATGTGACTATTTTTTCATCTTTATAAATATGATGCAGTATATCATTTTATTAAGTTAGTACAAGATGCCTGGCCCCTTTCTGAGGGGAAAAAGAAGATATTTTAGCCTTCTGATACTGTCTGAGAAGACTAAGATAGGAAAAGCTTTGTTCTAGAAAAGATCTAAAGAGAAATCACATTCTCATTTTTGTCTCGTTGTGTTGTAATGTTCTTTTCAGATTGGGTGTGCAGTAAAAAAGAAGTTCAGGTTGGAAGAAGGCTAGGGAAGAGGTTTTATCTTATATGGCCTTTTGTATGGTAGAGAAGAACTGGTTAAATCTGAAAAGGGAAAATGAATCTGAGGATGACAAGTAAATGATTTGCCATGACTGGAGGGAGGTGGTGCTGGCAGTGAGCTTGAGGAGACCTTGAGTATGAATGCATATAGTTCAAAAGCCACTGCACAGGGATGAGGCTTGACTTGAAATATTGCTTAATGGTGTTACATGGGACTCAAGAGAGAAAATGAGACAGAGATATACTAGGAGTTACTTATGTTTGTTCTCCTTTTATCAGCCTAGGGAGTCTGAAACAGCAAGTGAATGAATTGGATGAAGGACTGGACCACTGGATGCTGGTAAGGCACTGGAGAAGAAATAACATAGCTCTATTCTTTCTTCTTTATTATAAAGAAATCGGGGAGGAACGCCTTAGCACTGGAAGTCATCTTTATGGTGGCCTTAGTTCCTGAGGAGTTAATCTCATGTTCTGATCCTTACTCCCAAGCATTTCTATCTCCTGCACAATAAACCTCACTGTCCTTCGGGCAATTAGAGTCTGTCAGAAGACAAGCATTAACCATGATCTTTTGCTGAATGCCTACAGGTTTAGAGGATCTACAGCTTTAGATGATTCATTTGCTTATTGGCCTGAGCCACCTATACAACTGAAGATAGGGTTCAAGTCCCTGAACTTAATTTGATCCTATGGGCTAACCAGTACAGAAACACATGAGAGATGGATGTCATCAGGATAACCCAAGCTGCCCAGCTGATAGGCAGAAGCGCTCCATACGGTTGATATTTGCTGATAGGAAAAGGTTTATTTGCTGCTTTGCCTTTCCTGTGGGGGAGAGTAACTTTAGGCAAAGATGTGCTTTCTTGAAGCACCAGCTGAGATGAAATACCTACTCTGTTAAACAGAGGCAGTTCCTGAGCAATGGAATGGAAAAGAATACGTTTTGCAGATTAGGAACTTGAAAATCCTCATTTTCCTCTTTCCGGTTCCCCCCATGTTACCTCTTTTGTCCCTCACACCCAGGGGTATCGTTAAAGCCAATAAAGATTTCAGGTTTTTGCCAGAATTTGTGGTACTTCTAAAATATTTCCCCCCCCCCCTTACTGCCTTCGGAAAGGGTTTCAGTTCTGAAACTCACGACTTATTAACAGAGCTCAGATCTCTTGCCCTCCCATATCCTGACTGGTGTTGTCCTGTGGCAAAGACGAGCACTCGTGATTCCAGGCCAGCCTGCTGGCTTCAGCCAGGCCAGAGGAGACGTGCCAGGAGACAACCACCAGACATGCCTCAGTCTTGGGACCATCCTGTTCTGTGCAAGCATTCAAGCAGGCTGTAATAAAAATTGCAATGTGTTTTCTCTCAGTTCTGTACTCTGCCAGACACCAGCACAAACAGCCCTTAGGTGAGCAATGAGGCAGGCTGAGAGCCCACAGGATCTGTGTCTGTATTTTCGCCAACGTCTACCATTTCCTCCCACGTGTGTGCAGACACATACACGCACACACTAGATGACCCCTTTGTATCCGTCAGCAAGGTGGGTCCCAGGATGTATCTACTACAAACAAGTTGAAACCAGAGCAAGCTCTAGGAGGACCTTCAGAGAGGGTGCTGAAGTGCCTGCAGACGCACATGGGAGGGTGCCTATGTGGATGCAGCTGAGGCAGCCTGGAGAGTTTCTCAGGACGAGTGGTAGAGACTCAGATCGGGGACGGGACACCAGGACTTTAGATGGTTCTCATGAGGAGGAGGTTGCCAAAATAGTACAGGGATGTCCAGTGCAACAACACAAAAATGCAGAACTCCCAAGTCCCTGCGCCCAGCTGAGCACTCTGGCTGTTCCCTGGCACCGTACTGGCGTACGACCCAGGCCTTCTGTGCCCTTTACTTTTCGCAGGAGAAAGCCCAAACACACAGGGAGCTGCAGAGAGCTCTGCTCTGCGTGGTCAGGGAACCTGAATATCAGGGTTTGCCCTGAGCATACTAGGCTGCATACTTTAGATGCAGCTTAAGTGGCCTGCCCAGAACCACAAAATAAGCCTATAGACCCTGATCACCGGGTCATCACAAGCCAAGGCTGGTGCCTTAGTTGCATAACCAGGTTTTTTTGTGTTGCTTGAGGTAAGCTAACAGATACCTTCAACTAAAATATGTGGGGGCTTGATTTCAGAGCTATGAAAAACTGTCTTTTTTAAAAAGAAAATCCTTGTCAGACTCCCATAAAGTAGAAATGGCTACGGTGATTTTCTCCAACTTCACTACATGAATCATGCTTGGATTGACACTAAACATCAGCTTAAAAGGAATTATTTTGAAAGTTATAATGGTGTTTCAAAATGAAAGCCTCCTACAACTTTAACTAGAAAATCATGACTGATGTCTTTAGTACAATTAAATGAAGCATTTCAGAAACTTCCACAGTATAAGTGATGAATGAAATGAAAAATCACAGCCCATTGAACTGGTAATACCACTGTATTAAAACAAAGTATCTTCAGGGAATAGCTATTTAAATGTGCTGATGTTTATGTCCTCTCTCTTCCTTCCTTGAATACAAACAATTTAAACATAATATCTCCAGACAAAGCACTTAAGGAACAACCCCCTCTAGAATACTTCTTCTCTCCTCCCCCTTCTTTCTCTTCCTCTTTCTGAAGAGACAGGAAAATACTGGGAGGACCCGGTCCAAATTCTCCTCTTTGCTTCTCTATGACAGTAATTTTTTAAGACCCCTAACAAACACTTATATAGTGATTATGTGTGAATCTCAATACAGAGCTAATCTATTTGGACATTTTTGGCTTTGTCCATAGCTGTACTGGGCTGAAGGCAGATCTGAATTTGTCAAAAATCACACAAAGATTTTGCTATGTTCAATTGGGTCAGGCAGGTAAAAATTGTAAATGTTCACCTCAAGTTTAATTTTTTTGCCCAAGCTCAGCAAGAAAAAAACCAGTGTATCAATAAACTGTGTTAGATACAGGAAAAGCTAAGTCTAAAGCAGATTTAATTACAAATCTTATTTCTAAAACTTTGGGATGTGCAAAGCATCTTATATAGAGTCTGGGTCTATAGTATGACCTGTAAATATGTCAGCCAGAGGTACCTACTGTTTCTAGAAAGCAGGCACTGTGGGTTTTAATTTTACTCCTTTCCTGAAAAATAGTTTTAAAATATTGTCATTGTAGTTCAGCGTAAAATACACTTCTCATTAATGTAATCCTCTCCCAAAGGAACTCTCAATGCAAATAGGTCTGAAAGCAAGAAGAAAACCCACTAACAGAATAAAAGTGAGAAATGGCAACTTTGGGATTGTAACTGAGGTACTGAAGCAGACAAAGCATCTAAGTAATTCTGTTTCATAAAAAAGTCCGAGATGAAAAAGGACACCGTATCTCCTGAAACAACAATATATTCTGGCTGACTAACTTAGATCAGTAATGCTTTACTTAAGAATAGCAGCAAACAAAGCAAAGAATGTTTGTAAAGCTCAGTCAATTAAAAAAAACCCCAACAACAAAACTACCCAAAACATGGGGTAGGGCGTTTGTGATAAATTTCCAGAGTACAAGCAACTAAGGACAACTCTAGCCAAAGCACCAGAAGAATAAACTATCTCTGCTCAAAGTCACATACTTAAAAGTATCTAGTAGTGCTGTGTGAAGAATGAAAAGAGCCATGCTGTGTTTCAGCAAAGCTTTAAAATTGGCCTTCATTCTGAATTTTAGGAAGGAAAAATCCAAAGTTTTTTTTATCATGAAATATTTTGATAACAGAACATCCCATTCTGATCTCCTACAATACCAGTAGTTTTTTAAAGATGCAGCCTCTGGAATTGCTTGTCCTCTGCAGTAGTAAAAGCATGTCTCACTTTCTAATATGAATAGGTCCTATCACAGGAAGAAATTATAACCTCTTTTGGAAGGGGAGGCAGTGGGTTGGAGAGAGCACAGCATGAGGGGAAGGTATCAAGGAAGGAAAGCAGGAGGATAGATCAAATTGTGTATCCTCAATTCAAGAACCTTTTAGAAAACTGCTATTCACAGTTCTTTCTAACAGAAACATCTGGAACAGGGACTTACCAGAAGATAATAAGGTGATTCCTTCCCTGTAACTTATACAAACAGCTATTGATTTGCCATTTCTTGATATTTTAGCAGTACATTGTCTGCTCAGTATGTGGTACAGAATGAGGTTATCATGTCTCGTCATCTTTCATGTCAATGAATGCGAGGTCTACTGTAGCTACCACATCTCTCAACCATATGTCATTTATTTCCTTAGCACTCATTTTAACTAACATATTTATTTACAGTATGCTTATACACCAGATCCCAAGTCCTCCTTCCTCACGTAATCCTCGTGCCTGCTGTCATTTTCCTCAGAAAATGTTTCATTCAGTGATATTTTGGAATTTAATTTCAATAAATAAATTGGTAGGATCAAGCTCTCCTCTATAAACTGGAAATAGAAAATTTATAGGAATTAATATTACTTTACAAATATTTCTTCCCCTTGCAATCACTCAGAATCCTTAAGTACACAGCCGCAGGTGCCCTTTAACTGCAGGAGAAGGTTGAAGGGGAGAAACATCTACTGATGAAAAATAACTGCAGCAAAATCCAAATTGCAGTGGGTAAAACTGTATGTTCAGCCCTTCACAACTACGCTATTTAATAGTTCATTTATTATAATATGTATTCATTTTTACCAGCAGGTTTCGGAACAAAGAAAGTAATGGCCACACAGACTCTACTTCTTTCTAGCTAACCAGTCCTCCACTCTAATGAATTTTGAACCTCCTGGGTCTTGCTCAGACCTGCCAGGCTGTGGTTCCATGTAGCTGGCTTTTTCCAGCTTGCTGCTTCAGTAAAAATTAATCCAAATCCAGAAGTTCATACTCCCCATTTCAGATGTCACCAGTTCTACTTTTGCAAAGGCAGCTCCAAGTAAGTTTAGAGATCTCTGGATAGGAAACCTGAAAAAAGAAGATTAGCCAGGATAATGGGTCCTCTTTGTCTTGTTGAACACGGGCCTGCCTGCAATAGGCTTCCACTACAGTATATCCTTTTCCTTCAGCAACACCATTCATAATTTTTCTCCTTTTTAAAATCACGCAAAATCTGCAATACCAAATATATTTAAAATATAGAACAAATTTCAACAAAACACAAACTGCTACCATCCACTTCACAGGCATGAAATCATAGTACATTCAATCTACAGAATAAACCTGTTGCTTTTCTTCTGTCAAGAAAGGAGTTTCTGGCCCTCTTCCCCTGGGCTCTCTGTACAGAATGACAAAATTTGAGGCTGGATTCGACTACTGGTTATCCACAAATGACCATTTGTCGAGCTTGGGGTGGGGGGAGGGTCACAATTCTTTTACAATGCCTTTTCACGTTCCCCAGGATTTAGAGTTATACCTTTATGCTAAAACAGGAATAGATACGTCTCCTCCTCCAAAGTCTTTAAAGACAGCAGGATTTGGAGATTATCAAGGATCCCAGACCTCTCTTCTCTGTTCATTTTACAGATGCTACACCACACAAGAAAGCAGTGAAATAAGTGGGATCAGCAGAAGGAAGCCCTTCTTCTTGTCTCTCAATGAGTATGTCTTTCCTTTGCTTTTCTCAGCAGCAAGTTGGCAACTCTAAGGTTCATCTGAGATGTGGCGGCATCAACTTTGTGTGGATAAAGGCTAAAATACCTAAAGTTTATTGCTGTGCCTACAGCTTCCAACAATGTTAGTTCTCATTGCCAGGCTAACAACTTCAAACACGCATTTGAATTTAGGAGCAGAACTTTGGCATCAGTGTGGGATGAATCACCACAGCTAGACTACGGACATCTCAGGGAGCTCACTGCAAACTGCAGGTATTTGGGATATTTGATAAGATGCTCCCTTCATTTCAACACTTAGGCAGCGGTGCAGAAGCTTTGTGTTAAGTAACAGGCTTTGGAAATGTTAAGCTCCTTCTTGTGTTTAATTCACAGGCAAACAGTCCACTATGCTATTTTAATTTCAGTTGTTTTTGAAAAAACTGAAGCTTGTGTTCTGCTAATGACCAAACTCATTTAGCAAAAATAGCTTTTTAATATGGGACAATAGACTCTTGAGAGACTACAATCAGCATTGTCGCTAAATCTGCTTGTGCTAAGAAGTGGGTCTCTGAATGCAGACTCTTAAGGTAAAAGGGAAACTGCAGTACATAACAATGTAAAAATTAAGTCTTTAGACCTAAAGCTATATTATTTTTAGCATCAAAATACCTTATTAGACTATTAAAGAAAAGCTTTGCCTCTTGTCAGAAGCTGGTTTGGGTCATAGGTATAAATATTTTCAAGTAATTTGTGGCCAGACAACACACACTGACTTTGTTCAGGGATTTAGTATTTCAACTATTTGTTAAATGTCAACTTCTACAGCAAATAAACAAAATTTAACAACCCACATGGAGAACTGTTTACAGAAAATTATTCTGGCAAATAGTACTGTGTATCTGAAATACTTCATGACAAGCACAACATGTTTCCATGGTTTGTATTCATGATGACAGTTATGTTGTAAATTCTACAATAAGTTTAGATAATAGCATATACTTCCGTTATCTGTGCTCATGCCTTCCATTTCCATCTCCTAATTTTTATTCTATTGCCAATTTCTAAATACCTGTTACAAGAGTAAATTTTCTAGGCCACCATTCTTTACTTTGATTCAAAAATCCCTACGTTTTCTAGTATGGGAACAGTCCTCTAACTAGTAAACATACACTACTGACAACAGACTTAGGTTTTTTGTAGTTACCTTTTGTGTCCCTCTCTGGAAATCTGCAAACCATATGTTGAAATACATTGTCCCTAGTCTCTAGCACACCTCTCATGAAAAGGGAACAGTTTATAAATAATGTACTTAAAGAAAGCTCTGTATCAATTTAACTTGCAGCAGCAATAGGCCATCCCTCTGATTGCAGATACTTGTACAGCTGATGAGAAATGATGATTCCAATGCTAGCAACGTTCCTGATCAGTATTCTTTAGTGGGAGTGAAGGTGGCACAGCTGCATGCCAGGTTATTGGGAGGAGACCTCATGGTGTGTCTGCCTAGATCTCTAATAACAAGCTCTCCCCAAAAGACTGGAGAGTTTTCAACTCAAAAAATTCAAAGTTTATTTAAATGAAAACTAGAAATTTGGTCTGTTTAAATACAGAAAACTCATCACATGGTGAGTTAGAAGTAAAAAGTTTTGTGCACAATTCTCTGACAAAAACGGTGCCCTTGCAGGCAAGCCTTTGCTTCCAGTTCTGGTTTTACCCAACCCACTGAGTGTCTGAGATACAACAAACTCCACCCAGTCTCCCTTGGTCCCTGAGCAGTTTTTCCACTACTATTAATATATGGCAAGCTGCTGCTTGCTCCTCAGCCTGCTACACCCTGCAGGACAAACAGCTCTCAATGTGAGAAGTGTTACCTTTCATACGGCTCTACCTCCACTTCCCACAGTCTCCTTAAAGGAACATAAAAAACTGTAAACAAAAATGGATAACAAACTTTCCTTGTGGTTGTATTTTTAACTTATACTTCCACAAGCTAAAAAACTTGGTTTCAAGTTTTTGACAGTACCACAAAACCACCCATTTCCTTGATACATCTCAGGAAAAACTTTGCTGCCAGCTTTTTCATCAAGACACAATGTACCTCTAAGAATAGACTTCACCCTGATTTCTCCTTACTTTAAAAAAAGATACTTTCATAATGTTCTTCATTGTTTTTGTGTTTTGGGTTGTTTTTTTTTAAAACAATCATGACCATTTTGCAGTGAAACAGCTGTCCACGATCATATTAATCCCCCTCAGACGTCTCTTGCGCTAACTCACAATTTGATAGCAGAGGTCAGGATAAAGACAGAAGGAATATACTCAGTACTGACTTGATTTCCCTGCACATCTCACTTCTGCATGTTATTAGAACAGCTGGCACTATTAGAAATTTCATTCTTGTCTGTACATTATGCAAAAAACTTGTTTACTGTTAGAGGTGAATCACTACCTGATTTGCATACATGCTAATATGTATGGAACCATCCCTATGTATCAGATAATCTAGATGTTCTATATAAAGCCTCCTGAGTAAACAGCAAGGTACAAGAAGAAAATCAAAGCTGCTGCACTCTCTAATTTTGTTATGTTAGTTCAAACAGAATAGAAACAAATTTTCCCTATGACATATTTAATTACTGGAGTCTTTTGGAAAGGAAAACTTAACCTTTGTAGTAGGAGTTTGCTCAAAAAATGTAATCTGTTTTCTCTATATTCAGTATACATAGGAATAGATACACTATGAATCAATCCTTTAGAAATAGTTGGCTATCCAGTACAACATGAAAAACTAAAGCTTGTAAGCTTTCCAGCCGAAAGAAATTATCCCCACCTTACAAACAGCAGTGACCGTTAGGACAAAACTGCAGTGAGCATTGCTTTATGATGCTTGTGCTTTGCACACTCAGATATCAGAACTTGTAATTTTGCTCCCCAGTCTTTCCTGTATGACAACTGCACCTTGGCAGACTCAGCTGTTTCTCAAGCTCTTTTATGTTCATGCAAGACCCACAACGGCCAGCTCTCTCTTCAGATTTCCTAGTCCACCAAGGAAGGACTAGATCTTTGTGTGATGACAGAGAAAAAAAAAAGAGGTGTTTGTAGCTGAAAGACAGCACCATATGTACAACACCAACTGCAGATGAAATGGGATGTTCTGTTTCAAAAGTTGCCACAAATGTTTCTGATAAAATGTTTCAAACTCAACAACAATATTAAAAATAATACTGGATTTCTTTTAAAGAAATAAGATATTCTCCTTATATAATTTACGGGGATTTTTATAAATAACATTATTCTCATACTAAATCCAAAACGCAGCACTATACCAGCTACTAGGAAGAAAATTAACTCTATCCCAGCCAAAACCAGGACAGTTTCAGAGAAAATTATTCCAGAAAAGTCAAAGAACATTCCTTGATTAATTTCTGTTCCTCTAGAAGTTTGTGAGAGCATGCTACCAGTGACATAGTAATCTTGCCTCAAACACTGTATAATGACTACAAATGCTTTGATGTTTCATTCTATGATACTCATTCAGTTCAAGAAAAACATTCCAGGAAAATATAGTTTGATACCAGTGTACACAGGTTACACTACACTATTATGCTAGTATGATATGTATTTGTATTTTTGTGATTTGTATTAGGAGATATTTCTGAAAGCTCCCTTCAAAAACTAAGAGCAGTGTTTCTAGAATTGTATTTTTCCTGTGAATCTTGAAGAAAATACAACCTTACTTATGGAAACTATTTTTGTGGCCTTGACAGAAAAAAAATCACTTTTAAAATGTCTCCAGAATGCCCTGCTTGACAAAAATGTGAATTAATGTTCCCTTACTGCTGACTATCAGGCTCCTTTGAAATGTCTGGATCAGCCAGATCACTTGGTCTGTTCAGCCTGGAGAAGAGGAGACTGAGGGGAGACCTCATCGTGGTCTACAGCTTCCTCACAAGGGGAAGAGGAGGGGCACGCGCTGATCTCTTCTCCCTGGTGACCAGCGACAGGACCCGAGGGAATGGCAGGAAGATATGCCAGGGGAGGTTTAGGTTGGTCATTAGGAAAAGGTTCTTCACCCGGAGGGTGGTGGAGCCCTGGAACAGGCTCCCCAGGGAGGTAGTCATGGCACCAAGCCTGACAATATTCAAGGTGCATTTGGACAACACCCTCAGACATATGGTGTGAATTTTGGGGTTGGCCTATACGGGGTCAGGAGTTGGACTTGATGATCCTTGTGGGTCCCTTCCAACTCAGGGCATTCTATGATTCAACCCCCAAGAATTAGAGACCCCAAAATCAATTCTGAAAACTCATCCAGTGTTAAACCCTGGTAGGAACAAACAGAAGATAGTTTCAAACATGGGGGGAAAATGCAACATTCAATTCCAAGAAAAGGCATTCACATATATGTGGTGTAATTGCAAATCTCCTGGTACTGGCTGAACCGTAATGCCCCATTCATGCATACCTTGGAACATTACCAATTGCAGTCACCTTTTCACTGCCACCTCTAGATTACCTTGTATCTCTACACTTCATGACTCCCTTTCAGTAATGCTACTTAAACGCATCCAGTATATAACAGCAATAGAATAATCAATCTACAGATTTTTTTCTATAATGTCTTCTAGCTTCCTAAACTTTGTCAACCTCTACTGTGCAGCCACAAGACACACCTACCAAACTTCAGATCTTATGCCTGTTCCCACTGCAGGACAAAACTTCCAGTCATTTTGGTGGTAAAAGAACCCCCTTTACTCCTGAGTTGTTAAGTCTTCACAAAATAGTCCATCTGTTTGATAAAATAGCTTTTATTTGCTACCTCCCTCTTACTTATTGTGCACCTGGCAGTCTAGTCATGAAGCATAAAGTCTCTGCAAAGACATAGGAAAACAATTGCTATGGCCAAGAACAGGTTACAGTGTAAGTAACTGCATCTCTTGCAGGTTGCCTACATGACATGGGAAAAGATACCTGAGGATGCCACAGAAAGGTACCTAAAGAAGTATGACAGCAAAACACCCTAGCTTCATTTACTCTTCTGGAGCTGGCTCTCAGTGAGAGATACACATTGCACTGCCTTATGCTACTTAATGCATCTAATTCCCAATTGAACTTCTTTATCTCAGGATTTGGGAGCAAAAATTTATGTTGTACCTCCTTTCAATGTAAATAATAAAACAGAGATTGCAGAAGGGTTCGGCAAGCAATTCTCTGCAAAAAGAAACTACAACTTGAGGAACGTTCTTTAAGTGGATTAAATTAGAAAAACTACATGGAAAGGAATAAAAACAAATCTTTTTTTCCATTTTAGTGTATCAATGCTCTCTCTATCTTTTGTAAGCTGGACGAGTTATTTACAGACTCGGAAAAAGTACAGTTGCGTTATCAGGCTGAACAATGGAAAAAATGGCTCTTGTCATGGTGGTAGTGGTTAGGAATTAGCTGCCACGTCGATCCCAAAACTTTCTTCTGCAATATAGACCTTAATTGCAGTAACTCCATCACACACTTTTCCTATAGTTCCTGTTAGGTTTTTCCCAATTCCTCAGTTATTTCTGTGTAAATATATATACTGAACAAAATCTCATGGGGGGGCACTGCTGGTGGGTGCCTATATTTATTCTAGATCCAAAATATATTGCATACAGGATTTTTTCATCTCTATCTCTACATATATATTCTACATGTATTTTCTGAAGGAACTGAGCCGGCTGGCAGAATAGACAGCAGCCTTTTCCACCCATGGCCTGAAGGCAAAAGAAGAGTTTCATATGGAACGGGAAGCCACACAGGGTTCTTAGGTGCCATTAGGCTTAGGAAATTGCTGACAGGGCTTTCAGGTAACTTTATCCATTTTGGATGCAAGCAGAATTAAGACACCTGGATTTAAAGCGCTTAAGTCTTTATTTAAATTTAGTCCCAAGTTCTTCCTTTGATGCACTGGGCTCCTCAGTTCCCAGGCATGCACCAAGGACACTGGAAATGGGTGAGCTTTTAGGGATTGACATATTCTAAGGTGAGGCATAAGTACACATACTTAGTTGGAGTATGGCAAAAGATATCAAACAGGGAGGGAGAGAAAACTGATCCTTGTTTATAAAAATTTCAGGATCAACAAAAAGGCCCACTTTGGTATCATTTGCATACAAATTCTAAATCCTCATCAATTTAATGGAAGTCTGGAATACTCTTGAATTGTTGGCTAAGATACAGACTGGAAAAGTTCCCCAAAAAGCGTTTCATTACTTGTGTGGGTGTGGGGAAAGTGTTATAATTCATCATCTGTATCTGAGTAGTTATGTTACTTTATCACTTTCTAAGCCAAAGAGCTATTTTTAAATTGAATTAAAAATTGCTACTTGTGCAGTTATCCAGGGGATACTCTCCAAAACAGGATTTCTGTAGCTATCTTGGGTCAGAAGAACATGATGAATCAGCAGGCAAACACCATGAGTTTAAATTCGATTAATTCCCTTTGTATGTTCGTTCACCCACTAAGATGGGGTTTGCATCCTTCCCTTGTAATTCACTCCTGATGTTTGCTCACTCTTAAATGTAAAGGAATCTAAATGTGGTATAATTTATTTAATTCAGAGCCAGAAAAGTGGAGCCTTAAGAGGCAAAAAAAACCCCCACCCCATCAAAAAGCAAAACACAAAACAACAACAAACAAACCAAAAAACCCCACTAATAAGAAACGTTTAAAGGAGGCTACTATTCATTGAAGCACAATTATCCTGCCAAAGTCTCTGTAACTCCTACCTTTCTCCAGAGCTACCCCTCATATCATGGATGGAGAGTATAGCAAAAGTAATATTGATTGTCTGGGTATCAAGCTGTCTTACCTGTTTAATCCTTATGAAGTTTGAAAAGGGAGAAATACTCTTGTCTCTCCATCACATCTGCTCTAGTTCTGACAGACCTGCTTATAAGCAGATAGCCTTCTTCCAAAGCAGGGGCTTAAATAAGACAGATATACCTCAAAAATTACATGCTCATCTCAGGTCACCCTGATAAAGATATGTGGAGGTTTTCATGTTGTGAAATACAAGGAAAGATATGATCTGAAGAAAAGCATAATATTCCAAATCTTGGTATTGTTATGGATGTTATCTCACGATCTCCACAAATTTAGTTCTCTGTAGATAATAAAATGACCTTTTCAGTCTAGCTTCTTTCTTGCGCAGCCTCTACAAAGTTAGAGATCCTTGTAATAGCATACTAACATATACTGTGCAGTCTTAACGTTTATACAACTTAGAGTAGAAGAAACTTAAAAAGTACAAGCAGTACTTGATGTGTCTGACTAGGAAAAAAAGTTAGGGTTTTTTTCAACAGAATGAAACCAGTCCATTTGTAGCCTCCAGAGCTTTCCAACTGATAAATTCAGTTGAAAAATACATCCGCCACTGAGAGCTGTGCAGCAAAATATCTGTGTGCAATAGGCCTGCCAGCTGCTGGCATTTCAGGGCTCTCAGTGGCATGAGCCGAGCAGCACATATCTGTGCAAGAGAAAGAAATCAAAAAGCCTCTTCAATGTACTCATTTCATCCTGTTTGGAAGGGCTGCAAAGCCTCTTTTTTACCAGCTATATTTATTTGTCTAATAGAAGATATTACCTCTCCCTACCAACCTTGTCTAATAGTTTGTAACAAACTTCTGGGTTTTTTTAAAGATTAATTCAACAGTAACATTCTTTCAGCTGTTTTCCTTCAATGATTCTCAGATCTGCTTCAGGAAGAACCGAGAGGTTTAATAATGAAAACTTTAAAATATCCATCTTATTTGCTGTCCCTGTACTGCCTGCAACAGTCTCATCTTTCTCTTCAGGAGAGACTTTACTGGATCACAACAAAGGCTTCCTAAACTGTCCTAAAGAGCTAGGTGGCAGTGCAATTCATAATTATTCTTCAAAAATGTTTCTTTCTGCCCTATCTTAACCCTTCTCCCTAAACAAATGTCTCCCGCATGACCCCAGGACCACTTAATTGTGCTACAAGGTTTAACCGTATCTAAATGGCACTGAGGATAGCAGCCAAGCTGAAAGACGGTGAATTTCATTCACTCCTCCCCTGCTTCTGGATTTCCTGGTTCATCTTGTATTTGTACTCTTTGCACTGAGATAATAAGGGCTGTATCATTGGAGATCTTCTCCTCCTAGATAACATAAAACATGCAAGTGTTTCCATCAAACCCATGGAAAAATGGTCCTTGTGAAAATGGTCTGACCTTCTAATGCACTATATACATTGTGATTTGCAAGCTCCTGTACCACATACATTACATACATACTTTATCTGGAGGTACTCATTCTTTCAGAGATACATATCCCTCAATGATCATTCAAGGCTTTCCTAACTACATATGTGTAAGAACAACTGCAGGTAAGATCGCACCATTAAAATCAATGCTACACTGGTGACATTTCACCATTCACATTTAATTTTCATCATTTCTCCCTGGTTTGCATATTTTGTATATATTCACTATTCAAAGATTAGTTAACATCCCAAGCTAATCTTTGGCCTGACTGAGCAGCGTTACAACAGTATAAAATTATTTATTTTTAAATAGGATTACAAATCATGGAGGTTTTTTAATTCTTTATCGCCAAGTGGTAGAGACATTTTGCTAATGAATTGCTGGCTTGTCTCCTTTTGTTGATGATATCACCTATTTTAACCATATAATGAATTTTGGTGACAAAGGCTAAAGCATCATGATTCACAGAATTTTGATTTCAAGTAGGGAGTAGACGACAGTATAATGAATTATGAATCATGTTCAATAAACAGCCAGTGATAGAAGTAGGAATGCAAACACGAGAGAGGAGATTAACTCTGGTTTAAACCAGGACTGGTTCATGAAAATTGGTCATTCATAATAGGTCATATTCTGGTCTAAATACATAGCTATGTCTCTTGTTGGTATTTTGGGGAGAGGGGGGAGTGGAGGGAGGATGGCAAGAAGACAGAAAGAGACCTGATCATCACTGTGACCAATTCAATCAAAGCCCCTGTTCAACATACAGAAGTGACCTCAAATGTTAAGCTAAGAAATGAAAAAGAGTAAAACTAAATTACTCCAGTGCTACAGTGTGAATCAGTCACACATCCTTACTTGGGTAAGGAAGCTTAATTATGTTAATCTGTCTTTAAAAGGTTACTAGAAATGGAGGTGGAGAGCTCAGAGATGGACATCAAGAACAACCAAAGAATGGAAGTACTTTATGTGGAGTGGAAAAATGAAATCACCTATCTTAAAAATAGATACGATAGAAAAACAGAGAATAAAGTTGGGAAGGTAGACAAGCCTATTCATATTTTCTTACAATACTGGAATTAAGTTAAAAGACAGCAAATTTCAAGGCAACAACAGCAAAAAAACCCCACCCTTTGATACTCAGTCAAAGTGTGTATGTGGATTTCATTGCTACAAGGTGCTTTACAGCATTCAGATAACTGCTAGCCATTACAGCAATCACAAGACAGAGAGCATTGGAGCAGGGGGTGCTTACACAGAAATTAAAGTTTTGAAATTAATATAAACTGTGATGCTCCTTGGCATGAAACAGCCTCCGGTTATTGTGGGAAACTCTTTTGAAAGACTGTTTCTTTGCAGAAATGCAGAGTTCTTTCCCAAAACTTTCTGAAGTAGACAGTCAAGGCTGCCGTTGGGTACCAGACTTGATAAACTAATTCTACAGTCTAGTATAGGAAGTTCTTCAATTTCTGCTAATTGTGTTGAGTTGTAATGAAAAGACCCTCCCTCCAGATGCTAAAATTCTCAGCATAGGATTTAGGCTGTGGAAGAGGGAAGTTACAGGCTGCAACTTATTTTAGAATGGGACCTGCATGGAATAAAGGAATCTGTTAGCCTCCCTCTGCAGAGGAGAGCTTACACATGGCCAAATGTGAGATCTTAACATCAGAAATGAATGCCTAAGATCCTCTTCTGCAGTCTGTATACACCTCCTTAATGCCCCAGTGCCTGTATCTTTTGGAAGAAGCTATATGTCAATGAGCATAGCTTGGTTTTTAAGAGGGCAGAAGAAATTTAAAAAAAAAAAAAAAAAAAAAAGCAAATATCTGAAAGCAATTTTTTCCTTCAAACAAAAGGTTATTTCTCAAAAATGGTTCTGTCAGTTGAAATGGAGCTGTTCCGGGATTGTACTAGAATAATGATCCAACCCTAATCAGCTATAATTCCTGAGCCTTCCCTGATCTGGTAAAACTCGACTGAACTCAGTGAGGTTACACGGTCACCAGCTTCAGAAGAATCAGCTCAAATCTAGCCGTGGTATAAAGCAGTTTAAAGACGTATGTTGCAAATTTTAAAGCAGCTGTAAATGCCCCCTTATTTGTAAAGGGCCACAGCAAACGTATACAGTTTAGCTCCGCTTTTGTTCTGACGCTTTGGCTGTGTACGGACAGCAGGGAAGTTAACCAGAGGGATAACTCGGCACCTGGGCTGGGACAGCGGGAGGCAGCACGCACTGCCCCGGCGGGCTCCTTCGAACAGGAGAGGCTGCAAGGCTTGCTCTCGCCTCTCTCCGTGCTTTTAGCTTGCCTGCAGCTCATTTCCACGGGAGCCGGAGGCGGCAAAAGAGACCTGGGGCGGAACCGCTCACGGCGGGTCCCCAGCGCCGGCGGCCATCCTGGGCCCCGGGGCGGCGCGCGGG
>WAAD01021277.1:102613-143138 GCA_013389945.1 Fregata magnificens | reverse complement strand
GAGAAGGGCAACGAAGCTGGTGAAGGGTCTAGAACACAAGTCTTATGAGGAGCGGCTGAGAGAACTGGGGCTGTTTAGCTTGGAGAAGAGGAGGCCGAGGGGAGACCTTATTGCTCTCTACAACTACCTGAAAGGAGGTTGTAGTGAAGCGGCTGTTGGACTCTTCTCCCAAGAAACTAGCGATAGGACGAGAGGAAATGGCCTCAAGTTGCGACAGGGGAGGTTTAGACTGGACATCAGGAAGAATTTCTTTACCGAAACAGTGGTTAGGCATTGGAACAGGCTCCCCAGAGAGGTGGTGGAGTCGTCAACCCTGGAGGCGTTCAAAAAAGGTATGGACGTGGCACTCCAGGGCCTAGTTTAGGAGTCATGGTGGTGTTAGTTGGTGGTTGGACTTGATGATCTTAGAGGTCTTTTCCAACCTTAATGGTTCTATGATTCTATGATCTTGATTTGACTAAGATAATAAAATAAGCAAGTTTCACATGGTAAGGATGAGATCTAGTTGGGCAGCTCTTTGACCATTACCAAGCTGAGAGTGCCTTCCTATTCAGTCACGTATTTTACTGCACTTTGTTAGTTGCCTCACTGTGTCCGTTCACAATAAAAGCTTTCCCCGTTTAA
Source organism: Fregata magnificens (assembly GCA_013389945.1). NCBI lineage: Eukaryota > Metazoa > Chordata > Aves > Suliformes > Fregatidae > Fregata > Fregata magnificens. The sequence goes on along the minus strand of WAAD01021277.1, from coordinate 142,514 downwards.
CCACCCAGAATGTGTTCATGAGCCTTGAGCTTGAGGTGACTTACCCCTCCAGGGTGATAAAGCAAGTCCTTTGTCCCCCCTCCCCAGCTAAGCAAATATTAGGCTGAAAAAGATCTTTAGAAATGGCAAGGGTACATCAAAATAAGTTAAAGCATTAAGGCAAAAATTGGAGAAAGGAGAATATTTCCTCGTTGTGTGAATGCATTTTTTAAAAATAGTGTCTGAAGTACTGCTAAGCAGATAGGAACTGGGTAAATTTTGTGCAAAATAGATTCATATCATAAAAGCTGATAACATTGTACAGTTTAATACTCACTGTAAAAGCGATTTTTCAGTTGCTTAAAATGTTACTAAGGCAGAGCAAATTATAATCTGGTGCTTCCTGCAAATGTGTTGACACAGTTCATTAAATCAGTCATTCTTCTTGACAGCTTTTCAATACATTTCTGGAACGTGACTCCCTAAGTGTACTCAGCGGATTATACGCAGGATCATTTGCGTGTTACTCTTACCCATTCCAACCTGAAAGGAGGATTTTAGCCTCATCTTTTTTTCTGTGCCTTAAATTCCCATACAGTTCTTTAGAAGTTAGTCACCTGATTTCTTTCCTTCTCAAAGGTCATATGTTACCATTCTTTGTATTTACTCCCATAATCTTATCTTTGAAGAGACGAACCAATTTAAGTCCATTTACATACCATTCTAGAAAGGGGTTTACGTACTGTTGCAGGGAAAATGTGAAACCGTGGCAAGTTGAAGCAGCTGATACCTCTCAAATCTTTTCCTTGAAAGCTTTTCACTGGGACACACATAGAATAACATTCCAGTTTCCAGGGCCGGGCTGAATCTGGTGAGGTGCTTTCCTTGAGGGCTTTAGAGGCTTTCACATCCCCAGTGTCTGGGAAAGCAGAGAGCATCCATCACTCTGTCGGACTACATCTATTCCATGTGTTTAAAATAATGATACATGAAGGTAGGAGTTGATCCTTCCAAGTGTATATCCCGCTTTTGTCTTCAGTGGCCCTAGTTACAAATTCTAACATGCTGTTCCAGACAGCATACAGAAATTAAACAAATGGCTGATTGGGTCTCAAGAATAACAAGTTGACATTTTTTTCTCCCCCTGCCCCGCAAGATATTACTTTTTCATCTGCCATTAGGCTTCAATAGATACCATCAAATCAGTGTTCTGGCTGAGCTTATTAACATCCTGTTCTTTGAGTAATTTAGCCTCTCTATGTATAAAAGCCTCTTCACATTTCTGTATATCTCCAACTCTGTGCTAAGGCCCTTGTCCCTCATTCTTCATGCACTTAGTGAAGTTAAATTATTTTGTTCACACCTGATAATGTACTTTATTTGCAAATCTCATCTTTGATATTTCAATTTTGTTATATAGAAAAGTTCCAGATTTAAAAAAAAAAAAAAAAAAGGCAAGGGAACCTTTTTCTTTGATTTTTTTTTTCCTCTCCAAAAATAATTAACTTCTTTGTTTGACTTTTTCCCCTCCTCCAGAAACAGTGTTAATCACATAACATCTTCTGCATTTGTGATTCATACTAAGTGTATAACAGTTGGTATTCGTTATCAATTCTTTGCCTCTGTGTCAGTGAGGTAAGAGACAGCATCAGAGCTAGCTAAGGAAATACAATTTCCCCAGCACAGGTTGATTTAGTGAGGCCAGACTGGATCTATCGAAGTGTTTGTGTGTAAGGAACTCGCACTAAATCCTGGATCCTTCGTCCCTCTCCGGAGGACTTAATGCTTGCAGAGTCTGTTGACACAGCAGGGCTTTGCTAACTCGGAGCACTCTGACTGAAACGGGTCAAGGAGTGCAGCACAAGAACTTCACCAGCGGAGGAGAAAGTGTTGACAGCCCAGCATGGTAACTCTTTTCCCCACACAGCCACCTCTAGAAAACAACAGCCGTGCTCATCTGAGCATAAAAGCTTCAAGGCGCTGCTACATTCCCCTTCTTAAACAATTCAGTTTTGGATGCATGGCAGGAAGGTAACACGAGTACGTGATGTCATAAATAAACAGGGAAGAAATTTTCCTTGCTCTTTTTCCTCTCTTATCATCCTCTTTTTCGTCCTTCCGTGCCTGAGCCAGTCTATCTTCATAAACTGTTGTTTTCATTTGCTATTGTAATTTTTTTCCCTTTCCTTTTGTTTTGATCTTCTTTTCTTGGAAACCAATATAAGTCTGGTGAGGACCTGCTGTTGGGAACAATAAATAAAGTATAGGTATATGTTTCTTCTGCCTTGGGTAAATATGTTGTCAAAAGGTTTAGAATATTTTACCAGAGACTGGTTAGAATTCCATAGACAAATATTACTGAAACCTTCATTTTTATTCCCAGCATGTACTGTTTAGCAAATAACACTCTTGTCCAACTTCTAGCAAAGATGTTGCAGCTGCAGTTTTCTTTTCTGCCTTTTCTTGTCCTTGTGAAAATAAATCATCACCACTCCGTGGCAGTAAAGAAGAGGTAACCATTCTCATGTTTGGCATTTCTTATCATTGTCAAAATAAATACCCACATCTGTGCAACTTAAATGTGAAATGATGTCTTCCCTTTTTGGAACCAGCAAATACTAACAACAGCAAGCTGTCACCTGAAAAGAAACCAAACAATTAAAGTGAAATTTACGCTAAAAATTCTGTATCGCCCAGGAAAACAGAGCTCCCATCCCTGAAAATTCAGTCTGCACCTTTACAAAGGAGGTTATTGAGGTTATGAGGTTATGATAAAAGTGACCGTGATATTCATGTTACTGAGTTGCTGAGATAGATAGTACCAAATAATATCTTACCTCCCTAAAAGTGCTAAACGTGGAACAAGAGCAAAAAAATCTAACAGTTGCTACCATGGGCTGCCCATTGAAAACTTATTAGAAGAATTGTTATGGTTTCTGCATAAAAATTCACTGAAAAGACTGCCCTGAGGTCTAAGTGTATTGAGAAAGAAAACGTGGGGAAGGAGGAGGTCTGGCTCCACCAGGAGAACTTCAGGACACAGATGAAACAAAGCATGTTAGAAGCTTGTGGCTTAGCAGTGAGGAGCACAAAGATGTTTTAAGTAGATCACTGGGGCTGGCCTAAACAAAAGTAGTAAGATCTGAGTAATTAATGTAGGAAATAAGGTTGTACATTGGTCTAAGTACATGATTCATGATACCTGATGCTGAAAGTGCTTCATACTCAGATTCTTACACCATTACAGAAAACAGGGTTCTGCAGATCTTCTGCACGAAGATCTGTTTAAATGTTCTCCATCGTAAATGCCTCAAGGAAAGGTTTGTTTTGCTTGCATACTGCCAGACACAAAAGCTGCTTAATCCTGTTTGATGTCTCTGAGCACTGCTGCAGTAGGGCCATTCAAAAATAATTGATACATGTTTATGGATTGCTTCTTACATTCATTAAGACAAATTAAATCAAGTTCCATTATACATTCAGTCAAATAAAACTTGAAACAATACCTCAAGCTCTTCCATTTTCACACACATCAAAGAAAAGCCTGAGAGCACCATTCAGGCTATGCTGCTTGTTCAAACAACTGGCAGAGAAGCAGGACTGCCTGATCTAACAGGCAAACACCTTATGGATGCAGATAGGCCAGAAAAGAGCTCCTTTACTGAAATACCTTGACCCAATATTGTCAAGAACAAAATGCTGCCATAGATGTGGTAAGAACAAAAACGGTTTACCAGCTGGTTTTTTTCCGTTTCAGAGAGATGTGTCTTTTCCCTGTCACAGAGGTGTGGCAGGCTGTTGTCTACTGATGGCCAAAGCTGCCCTGAGCTCCTAGTCCAGTTTCTGCAGCCCACAAGTAGCTTCTCTGCCACTACCATCCCCGGTCTTTGTAACTCCTCAGATAGCAAGGCCAGAAACATGCCAAGTAGGCACTGCTGGTTTTTGGTCATCCATTGTAACCCATGTGATCTCCTTGGTAGAAATGAGCCACAAGTCCCAGGCACCGCTGGCACAAGCTGCACCAAGGACAGACCCCGTAAGCAGGAGTTGGTAGCATCGACGCCTTGGCCTTGGTTAGAAGCAGTTTTGCCTCGTTAAGAATTCAGAGCTCCAGGTACCCCACAGACTTCCCTTCGTGAACATTTAGCCCAGTTTGAAGAAAGAGAAAGCCGAGGGGTCCCGGCCCGGCGGAGGCCCCGGGGTGCCACCTTAAGTTGGACAGGAATCGCAGGCCTGCGGTCTTCAGCAGCTGCTTTAAGACCCCAAACAAAAAAACCCCTAGTGGTAATTGCCACCTGTATTTTACATATCCTGTGCTATTTATCAATGGTAGAACAATATTTGTGCTTTTCGTCACAGTGCTACATAGTGAATGTGTATTTGATTACCAGTCTATTACAATTCCTCAGTCCTTTTGCATGTTAGGGGATATCTCTTGACATGGCGGCTTGGGGCTTCATGTCACATTTTTTTTAGCTAACATAGGACACAGGAGACCTTTCAACAACTAGAAAAGATTCCCTTTTTTTTTAATTGATAGTATGCAGCTGGAGCTCAACCAGTTTAACTGGTAATACTTCAGTCGAGCAAGGTTACTGCTCCACCTGGTGGGTACAAGGCAGGGCGCTGAGGAGAGCGGTGTGCCTCGGCCTGCTCCGCTTCGGCTGTGCAGCGGGGCAAAGAGCCAGGTTTAATCTCCGTCAGAGCCAAGTTTGATCTTCTTCAGAGCCAGGTTTGATCGTATTCAGAGCCCCGCCTGAGACCTGAGAAATTCACCACACAGGCTTTCCCCGGTGTCATCGCAGCCCTTTGGTGGAGCCCCCCCGACCGAAGAGTACCCGCCATGATGTGAAACACCCTTTCGTTTGCAGCTGCCGTCCGTAAACGCAGCTGGTGCATCCCGCCAGGCTGACTCCCGCCCGGCCGGGCGCCGGGCCCTGCCTGCCCGGGCCTGGAGGTGACTACAAGCCCCAGGCTGCCGCGGGCCGCCGGGGGCGGTGCCNGGAGGGCAGCAGGACGCGAGCGGCAGCTCCGCCGGGCCGGTGCGAGCGCGGCGTGAGTCTCTAGGCTGAGTTTTCCCTCCTTGTAGGCTCAACCTCGCCATCTCCGTGCCCGGCGGGTCGCGTTCCCCCTCCCTCCTCTGCGCTCGCCCTGTCCGACTTGGCGTTTTCTGCAGGGGAAGTGGCCGGGACTGAGGTCTTTGCAGTGCTGAGTAGCGAGGAGAGCTCGTGTTGTGCCTTGCAGGCTCCGTCTCTGCCTGTTTATCCCAGTGGAACAGTTGTTTTTTCCCAGCGTGGACACATTTTTCCATCTGCGGTCTCTTAATGGCCTAAATATTTTTTCTGCAGACCTGTTGTGCTGCCTGTCCAGTGTTTGGGGGTGACTTGTCGTTGGCAAGTGTACCGCCTTCCTCTGATCCCTGCTGAACGACACCTTTTTGTCAATTTTGTCAGCTCACCTTGCCTTCTCCTGTAGCTATATCTCTCCCAGCTCTGCGTTGTCTGCAGTTTTAACAACTCTCCTGGATGTCCTTAGCCGTTTTCTCTAAAGAAACTCATCAACAGGACCAAACCAGGGCAAAACCTTTGGGGACCCCAGCCCCAAGTATTCGTGTTTATAAAGCTCTGCCATCAAGTAAGTGTTGTCAGCGCTGGGGTGTATTAAAAGGCAAACAGATTTTTTTTTTTAAGGTACTTTTTGGGTGAATTAATCTTCAGAAGAAATTAATGTGAAAGGTAAATATACATGTGATTATTAATTTTGAGACATTTAAGTGGTGAGTGTTTAACAAGTTTCTGTCTGGATTGGTTTCCATTAGTTTAATGGACAAAATATTATGTGTTTACTTTTTCAGTGGGATATTCTGCAGTTGCTCTTAATCATGTCATCGATTTTAAAGAAAAGAAACAGGTAATTTTTGTTGGGGTTATTTGTTCTTAGTGTGTTTTCTCTTGTAAACCTACATGCCTTATTACGTGTTCCCAAATAGCTTTATCTGCAGAATGCACACCTAGATGCAAGTACAAATGTCTGCATTTGTGGCAGAACTCCCATTTTATAATTCAGTATAATTGCCCTGGAGTTAACTTTTAATATGGTCTGTGTATTGTCCCTGGGAAATAGTTTTGTTAGCATGGCAAATTTCTTTTTGGGATTGGAACACGGCCTTTGTTTACATTGAAAACTTAACCCATGACATTTTGAATAACTTTGTTTTGTTCTCTTTTAAGGAAATTGTTAAGCCAGTATCTCCTTCAGAGTTGTTTCCATCTTTGCCTATTGTACAAGTATGTCTAGTTGCATTCTATCTATGTATTAGTATTCTGAGTTACATATTTTTACCTTGGTGTGTTTGTATATGTGATTTTGTGTATTACATGTTAATCAGAAAAGAGAAATTTGTCCACTGCATGATTGTTAAAACTGGCAGCATTGGAAGAACAATACACTTGCGTTAGAGTAGGCTCTATTCACTATTTTAGAAATTATTGAAGATACTGCTTTGTGTGAATTTTGAATCTTCTTGTAGTTCAATAATTACAGTATAATTCTTGAAATTTGAGTTTCGGAAATAACTTCCTGGTTTTGATGGAGCAAGATTTGGATATAATGAACTGAGTCTGTATTTCAAATTACTGACATATGTTAATTCAGGAACTGCTTTTGCTTGCAGTTGTGGCCTGCCTGGGGAACCATAGCACTATTAAAACATACTCAGTTTTTCTGCATGATTTTACTTTTTTTCCTTTATTTATTTCTTTCTCCTTTCTATTGACCCTTCCTCAGAGAAACACAATAAGTCATTCTTTGTAAAGGGCAGGTATAATATCAAACAGATCAATATAAAATAGGGAAGTGTAACTACAGACTTTAGAAAATTAGTGTAGGCAAGAATATGAGCAAGGCACCGTTTTCTTTTTATAGTGGGCGGGGTGAAAGTCACCACAAATTTTTGCTTTGGAGCTTTTAAAGTCTTTTGTATTATTTCTTTTCTGTAGGGGACATCTAAAAGAATTAAAGTCTTAACCCGGCTAACACTTGTTGTTTCTGATCCTTCACACTGTAATCTCTTGGTAAGTATATTTGGTATATTAATTTTCCAATTTTTATTTCCTTTTCTCAATGAATGAATGAAACTTTGGAAATTGTATGGGGAGAACTTTGTGGATTTTATAGGACACTCAGCAGTGATTTCTCAGATTGCATCTTTAGCAAATAATGTGATCATGAAAAGATGCAGACTTACAAGACTGGATATGGCTTCTGTTGATCATTTGTCAATATGGGACAACAGTTCTGTTCCTCGGTTCTTTTCTTTGATTTCTGGACTTCTGTGGGTAAACTAGAAGATCATGAGCAAGCCCTGTGTCTGTTTATGTTTTAGTGCTACATGATCGAAGCAAAAGGTGTAAGTGCCTTACTAGGTGGGTGGGACAAGCCTCAAAATGAGAATGAATGACTTCACGGTATGGCTCACAGCAGAGACCTACTATGTAATTGGATGATTATTGGCTTTGTTTTAGTACTTGAAAGTGAAAAAGGGATTTTCTTCTCATTATTTTGGTCGTGAGCATTGTGCATAGCTCTGGCATCTGCCAGAATTCAAGGTAGTAATTGTTTCCTCCTTTTGTAGAGATCAACATCTGCAAATATACGGTTATATGACATCATAGCAGTATTTCCGAAGACTGAAAAACTGTTCCATGTAAGTACAATCACCTGATCGGTAATGCTCATTCAATAACTTCTAGTGCCCTGGGCTAGTTTGAGTACACGTTTTGTTTTGATTTTATTTCCCATTTTATACAGGCCTGCATGTCATGGGGCTAATTAAGCAGCATAGGCTGCCTGGTCAGTTGATAGACTGAGAAGGTTGGGAGGGATTGCAGAAAGCTGCAAGGCCTTGAGGTGACTGGTTAAAATCTGAAACATCTACCTGATGAATGGACTTGTATGCCCCTGTGCTGTGGTTTCCTTTGTGTGTCTTGTACTCCTCTCTAGTGAGGAGAGAAAACACCCTTCTTTTCTTATATATATACACTATCAAAATGTGGAAAACTTTTGGCTTGAACTTTAACAACTCAAACTCTGACAGCTTCATTTGCTCTCTTCTGTTAGCACTAATTGTTCCTAGTCTCTGAAATGCCAGGGAAAGTGGGAGGATTTTTAAGCGGAACTAACGTGGTTCTGACCTTCTTCCTTTTAGTCTTAGGTCTTCTCTTGGAAGTTCATCCAAATGAATAGCTGATCTATTTTAATTTTTCCTTTTATTTCTTTATTTTAAATGAAAAGAGGAGCAAGAGCTTATGAGACAGAGCTAGTTCTGGTTGTCATAGCATCTTATGAACAGATAAAATTTCCAAAAATAAACATGCCTGATTAAATGTAATGACCCTTGCTGCATTGCCAGACTGAGATTTCTGGTTTTGTTTTGTTTTGAGTGTCTTGGATGCTGAAGTTGAGTGAGAGAAGCTTCACTTCTGTGACTTCATGATATGTTTGTTACTTTGCCTGCTGAGAAGACCATTAAGGCTGTACAAAAGTAGAGCAGCCTCGGGGGACATACTTGAAGGGCAGATGGTCACTTTCTCACTCAGATTTTATCCTGGCTGTTCAGAGCAAACTTGCAACTGAAAATTGCCTCCACAAAATTTGTGGGTCTTTGAAGGTGTTGCTGTATCGGTGTTACTGAACAGATGCAGGCGTTTGTAGTAGTGGTAGCGCTCCAAGTGTGCTAGTGAGAGAAAACAGTTGGTGTGAATCATTTTCAAAACCTTAGGACTAATTTGTGACCTTAGCCCAATGCTGGTGTTTCTCGCATTGGTTTATGTTAATAGATATGCAAGTATTTTGAACAAGAACGCCAATACACTGTCACTTCTATGATTTTAGAAAAACAAGGTGTTGCAAGTGTGTTTGACTGTGAACTGGTTTGGTCCATTTCTAGTGTTTGACTGAAGAAGACATTTACTATTTAGAGGTGATACCTAAATACAGTGATGTACAGTAATTCTTCAGCCGTTACCAACAGCACCAAGCGTCATATTGTCTTCCAGCTTTTATCCATAGCTGCTGTATTTTGAATAGACCCTGCCTACCAGAAAAATTCCTAGTTTTAAAAGGCTGTCTGAGGCAGAATGATCTCAGGTTGGCTTGTTGGGTGATCGGTGTTCATTATCTCCATCTCTCTCATTTTTAATCAAATTGTTCTCAAATGCTTGGTAACAGCCGATGTGGGTGGTCTCATCAAGTGGAGTATCTGGAAGCAAGTCACCTTTTTGTCAGAATGTTTTTCTTACAAAGCCCAAAATTGTGATGTCTCACCTGTTGCAAGCTCATAAATAATAACATTAACTCTGAACTGGAGGAGTAGGTGGAAGCATCCCGTCTCTGTTAGCCTTGATAGGCAGCAAGCAGGCGTGCAGTTTAAAGCAGTGTGAAGAAGGCACAGGGACACCAAAAGCAAATGTGAGTCTCTTTGGAGGAGTGCCAGAATTTACTTTCAAAGAGAGCTTGTCAGTATAAAACTGAGTCTGGTTTTTTTTGGTTTGGGTTTTTTTTTTTTTAATAAGTTAAAGCTGCTTTCTAGTACTCCTGAGTACCTGTTTTGACACATTAAAATTATATTCTTCTGTTTTGTTTTTCTAAATTATTTCCCCTCCTTTTTGAAAACTTGTCCAAGTAAAGTACAAAGCAAGAGGCTGTAGAAGACGGTGAACTTTAAAGAATCTTTCAGCAGAAGAATTCAAGCATTAATTATAACAGTTACAGCTTAATGAAACTCATTTCTGACTGCTTTTATTTCCCTTGCAAGATTTTAGGACTCTTGGGGGTGTGAGGGAAGCTAATTGTTGTAAAATGCTTTTGAGGGCCACTCTCCACCTCTTTTTCTCTCTGGCAACAATGTAAAAATCTCATTTATCAAGTGAGATCAATCAATTTATCATGTGTTTAAACAAGCACCTGAAGCCAGGTAGTCAGCAGGGGCATGCTGTGTTGTTTTGGGGGGAAAGGGCTCTCTCTCATTTAAGGGTGAGTATTTTTTATTTTCAGCTGTATCGTGAGTTCTGCTGTGGTTGGACGTCCAGCTGTGGCAGTGTTTAAGCCGGCATAAACAGCCACTCATTTCTGCAGGTTCCCATCTGCTCTGCTGATGAAGCTGGTTGCTTAGCTGCATGGCAGTTTGGTTTGAGGAACATGCTCTTGGCTGAAAAGTAACCAGAATTTTTGCCAAGTTATTTTGCAGGCAGATCTGCTTTGCTGCTCTGATTCAGCATTCAGTCACGTGGATAGTTGTCGGCACAAAGAGGATGGCTGTGCTCTGGGCAGGCCAATGCAGATAGCAGCTGTTTAAGCTGACACTCTCACAGGTGATGGACAGTGTGTTAGGAAGGAAGCAGGATTGTTGATGAGACCATCTTCACTGCTTCCATGCTGACAGCACTTTGAGCTGGGGAGGGAACCCAAGCATGTTTCTTGCAAACTGCATGAGGTGAAAGATTTCATCCTTACACGTTCACATTCAGGGCAGATTGCATGTTTGCCTTTTCCTTTAAAGATTTTAGGTTTTCTAACTCTCTGTGGAGAGCTGTGTCAATTTTGTAGAGGAATCAACAGGGAGTCTGGTGCAAGTGACGTTAGGCATGGAGTTTCAGCATATACCTCTGGCTCTTACAACTCATGGATCTTTCACTGTTAAGGATAAAGCCTTCTGGGGTGGGTGTTGCACCACAAATTGACTTTATATTTTAAAATTGGCTGTTGGTAACTCAACATTACTTCAAGAGCATCATCTTGCTCACCAACAATTTGGCAATTGGATTATTTTCCATAGAACAGGATTTCTCATGTTTTTGTAAAAGTAATACGTGACCATTGGAGATGTCCTGTAATTTTAGCATAGCCCAAAACCAGTTTGTGCCCTCTTGTCACAAGCCAGGGAAGCTTTTCTGTGACTGAGTGTGGCAGTGATATGTACTGAAAGATGTGCTCAAATTCTCCAAATAATTTTTATCCTTGGGGATATGAGGAAGCTGTGTTTGCCAAGATAATTGTAGAACATACTCCTTCTTTAAGTCTCCCAAGAGGATTGTTTTGGGCTGCAACAGGAATGCCCACTCCATGGCCAGTAATAAAGTCTGTGCCTGTTACTTTTCAAAAATTTTGCTTTTTAAGAATTCTGACTGTTATAATCATATTAGTTAGTTCTGCCTGCTGTTTGTAAGCAATTAGCAGATCACCAGTATCTAAAAAAAAACTTGCTCATATAAGTCTGAGGATGCAGTGCAAAGCCAAATTTCAATGTTTATTCCTAAAATAATTGCCAAAGCTTTTTTCAGGCCATCCAAGCAGTGGCAAATTTATCTTTCTGGCTGTCTGGAGTTTCCCAGCAGATGGGGCTCTTGCCTGCGGTGCGGCCAGGCAAGCACCCGGCTGTGCAACTGCTGCATATCATTTTCTGTATGAAGTTTTTGCACTTCAGATCCTTTCAGCAGGCAGGGTAACCTTAACTCGCCTGCGTGTGTGACTTGTCCAGGAGCCAAAGCTAGGCTGAACATTGGAGTGTTTGGAGAAATCTCCTCTCCAACTTTCCACGCAGTGCAGGAATTCCTCCTTATGGGGAATTATGGCTCTTAAATTTGTTTTTCTTTGGTGGTGCTTTCTGAAATGTTCTTGTCACTGGAATCTTGTAGATATCCTGGCATTTGGGTCACTCCCTTTCCCACTGTGCTTAATTTGCAAAATGGAAGAGAGTTTTCCAGTGTTTCTGGAGCTGATTAGTAAGGCTTGTTTTCTCATCACAAAGGGCAACTTGCTTGTTTCTGATGTGTATTCTTGCTTTCCTTCATTTTTCAGCTTTCTCTCTTCCTGAATTTCCTATGGCCTCACTGACGTCTTTTCCAGGACATGATTCAAAGCTATTTTGCTCTGTGCATGTTCCCATAAATCACCTCTGTCTAGATGGTAGTTCGTACTCCACGTAAGAAAAGGATTAAAACTGGCTGTAGCAGGGCTATACTTACACATGCAAGTCTAATTTGATGCAATAGATTCCAACTGTGTCCTGCCTAGCAGAGTTGGTACAGATAGGGCATGAAGATAAAGTTTAGTCTGGATGGCCTGGTAGAGACGTTTTAACATCAAAAACCTTGCGGTTTGCTGGATGTTTGAATTGCCTGCACGTGTGCTGTGGCTCTCTTGTCTAGGAGGGAGTGCTATCAACAGCTAAGAAACATTCCTAAAGCTGGGCCTCTGCTCTCATCTCCATTCAAATTTCATATGAACAAACTGGTAGAAGACTAGTTTGCAAAGCAACAGCCTGCCCTGCGTTAGAGCAGAGTATGACTACTCCGCGGGGTGCAACTACCCTGCAGCCCGGCCCTGGGACTCCCCACAACCCCCACTGTGTTTGTGCTGGTGCGAGGAGGGATGAATGGTTGGCACCTGGCCCAGGTGTATTTGGAGCAGTTGCTGGCAGGTTTCTGAAAGCAGAGAGTTCCCCTACACGTAGAAAATTCCTTTTCAACATCTTCAGCCCATTTTATCTTCTTTGTTACAATGCTGCTTACAGACATTAATCTGGCCCTGTGTAATCATCTTTAGGGGCTAGGCATATATAATTCCTACATGTCTTGTGTGCATGAGATTATATGTAAATCAAGGGCTTCCTTTTATGTGCACTTGATTTTCTTTGTATGTCAGTGTGGAGATTCTCCACCCTTTGTTCATTCCTTCCGTCTTTTAATACAGGCTGTAAATTGTGGTGTGAGTTCAAAGCTAAGCTTTTAAACTGTAACCTTCAGTGCCATCTTCAGACTCTTCCAGAGATGTGGCTTTCAGGATGGGCTGTGCATTCCCCACCCAGCCAAGAAAGTGAGGCCCTGTGGATCGGCCTCCAGTACTGGGCATGAGGCACCACCAGTCACTGTTTAAAATTCTGCTTTTCTTTCAGTCTTTTCTCAGTTGCTTCTGGTAAAAATAATTAATCCTGAAAACAAACAGTTGCTACATTGGAATTAGAGAGCGATGGGATAAGGGGCAGTTCCTGGGCTGTTCCCTTTGTAAACAGGGGTTGTCCTTCATTAGCTGTGAGTTCTTTTGCCAAAAGCCAGCATTGCTTCTGCATGTCCTATGTCAGATAAAAACAAAGCAATAAGTCTTGCCTTTGGGGTGGTCATTATTTTATTGGAAAAGTAGCTCTGTAAATGAGAGAAGGCTTGAGTTTTAAGCCTGAAATGCTCAAGCTGTGCACCTGTAGCCCTGCTGTTTTATTGGCATACCTGCAAGGCATAGTACCTCTTCACTTTGAAACTGAACTCACCCTGGAGAGACATTTGTTGCATTAAGAAATGAAGGAGAATATCAGTGCACCTAAAATTGGTTATGTATTTTTTGGCATCTCTAATAATCTGTTCCTATTTCTTTGCTGTAGATCACTTGCACAACTCTAGATGTGGATCTGGTATGCATAAATGTAACAGAAAAGCTGCCATTCTACTTCCGAAGGCCCCCTGTGAATATGGTAAATTTACATCTAAATTGTTTTCTTGCTGTTAAATTCTGTATTTAATGTCAGTCCGAGTTGAATTCCCTACCATTTCCCTCCTACCATTCCCATCCAAGTGGTTCTTTTATTTTGTTGCATGATGTATAGCGTTGTTTCTGATGTCCTTCACTTCAGGGCCTCCACTGCAGCATTTAATACACGGTGATGTATGTTCTCTCTTTCTCCTTCCTGTCCCCCACTTAAGAAGGCAGAAGTGGTGTTCCCGAGGAATGGAAACACAGCCTTAAGGCTACTGCTGTGCTAAGCAGTGAGATGTGGTGTGATTGCTGACTAAGCTGCTTCCCAAACCAGAAGTGGTACAGCTGTGTCAGAATAGATAAACAGCCCTGTGATTTAAAAGACAGGAGAATGTGAATGACAGTGTTAATTTGGGAGAAGGTTGTCATGCCAGTTACTTGGAGGACAACTGTATTGAATCCATACTTAGACAAGGGAATGTCTTGGCAAATGAACCAAATGTGGAATTGCTAACTATCTGCTGTGGGACACAAGATGACTATCAGCATGGATCAAATATTTTGTTAATACAATTCTGTCTACTGTTGGTGGTTTGCCAGAAAGCTTAATCTGAACATACTCTTAGGTGAACTAGTTTTTTCCTCTTGAGTATATGTCAAGGTTCATTCCACATGGGCATTCTTGGCTGATGTAGTCTTTAGTGCTTAAAAATTTAAATTTGGATTTGGCTAGAAATCCTACTTCCTCTTCTACAGAAAGTTTGACGTAGAATAAAAATAAAAAATTAACCAGAATTAATCCTGAAACAGACTGAAAGTAATACTTTGGAATTTACTACAGACTGGGAATTTCAACATTCCAGGTGGAATAACAATTTTGTATGAAACGTTGTTTGAAAGTACCCTAGCTGCCTAAAACTCCAGCAGCTGACCCAGGTGAGGAGCTGGGTGGCTCTTGGAGCCCTGTGTTTGGAGACATTTTCCTTACAAGCTACTTCTCAGCTTCCACACTCTCAGCTTCAAGGCAGTCTGTCTGTCAGACTGGTTTTGTGCATCCTCCGGCAGTCAGTTTTGGTTGTTGTGATGCCAGGCAGACGGATTGGCAGGCAGCTGAAGTGGTGGGGCTGAGGTTAAAAATCTGCTTGGCTGGAAATTGGTGCATTGCCATCACCTGTTTTGGTTTTGATAAATTCAGGCTTCTCTTCTGTGCAGATGTCGGACCAGCTCTGTGTAAAACATGATGTGTACGTAGCTTCTGTTGCGCTCGCATTCAGAGGTCAGGCATGGATGGGAGCTGGATTAATTCCATCTGTATTCTAATACTGGACTCTCTTACAGTATTAACATTGCAGTATTTTTTAAATTATATGAGTATAAAGCATAGAATAACATTTCAGGCAAATGTAATATAGGCCAGGGAGCTAGGAACTCCCAGCTTTGAATTGTGTCTTTATCGCTAACTCACTGTGTACTATAGCAAGTTGCTTAACTTTTCTCTGTGTGTTTGCAAAAACAAGAATACTGGGCTTTTGGTGAGGTACTTTGAGAGATAGCAAAGGGATCTTAAAGCAGCTGAAAATATATTGAGTACTATTTGGAACCTCTCCTGTGACTCACTGTTATTTAACATTGTCACAAATACTGGAGTATGCTGTGAGACAGGAGAGAAGGGACCTCATTGCTGCTTTTGTGCAAGGACAAATTCCTCATCTGCAAGGTGTGGGTACTGTGGGAAGCGGTGGTCTTCCTTACAGTAGGCTGTGGGGCTAGAGGAGGAGGGTCCTCAAAATTTCAAGACTTGTTTCTGACCAGCAGTGGTTACCTGTCTTCTCAACCCTGTGACAGAGGAAAGCCAGTTGCAACTAATAAGTGGCTGGTGTTTCTTTGTTTGTTAAACCTCATTTATCTCTCATCCCAAGATTCAAGTACGTGTCTGGTGTATGGTGAAATGTTCCCCACCCGCCCCATGCTATGCTGTGCTCTTGCTGGAACAATTCCACCTTAATTTTTTCATATATAACACAGTTAAACTGAGAATAAGCTGCATCAATAATAGACAGCAGTTGTTAGATTGTTATGCTTCTCTCCTTTTGATTTTTGATCACTCTCTTTCATGTGAAGGCAATAGATCGAGGCATTTACTTTGAACTTCTTTACACGCCTGCCATCAAAGACTCCACAATGAGAAGATACACAATTTCAAATGCGATCAGCCTGATGCAGATTTGCAAAGGAAAGGTAAGCTCTCAAAGTGAAAGCAAGCTAATTAATTCAGTTCAAATTCTTCTGGAGTTGTACAGACTGAGCTATTCTAATGAGTTTGATGCTGGGGTTTCTGAAGATGTGACTGAATCTTTGGCTACTAATACAAGGGCACAATTATTCTAGTTCCAGATACTTCCAGGCATGCACCACTGCATGCTTTCTTCTTAAGTTGTCAAACTGTTAGATTCTTTTTACAGAACAACCTATCTGTTGTTAGTGTATGCAATACCCAAAACAAAAGGGAAAAAAAAAAATGCCAGAGATCTAAGGTTTGCACTAGAACTGAAATCCATGCATCTCTTTAAAATCCCCCATTTCATATTTCTGATTGACCAAAAGCTCTTTTTTGATAGTATAGCTTGAATATGGGGGTTAGAAAATAATGAGGAAAAAAAGTGGAAATCTTGTTTTGTTAAACAGTTAGTAAACTCCCAGTGTACAAAACACTAGGACCCAACAACCCAGTGTACAAAACAGACCCAACAGCTAGCTGGCTATCAGCCAGGGCTTTGCTGCAGTCAGATCAACTGCATTCTTCCCTGCTACTGAAACCCAAGGAAGAAGTAACGCTTGCAGCTGAGATGCCTGTAATCCATTGCTTTCATACCTTACCTCTTCACAGGCTACCAGGCTAAGCTGCCTGTCATACTGGGTCCTCTCAGGCTGTGTTGTTTTTTTTTTTTTTTAACAGGGAAGTGTATCATAATACATATCCAAGTTAAAAGAGATTGTAGCTCCCACCACCTTTATTGGAAATGGCCTTTGCCACACTTAGCTAGTCCAGAGGAGCCAAAATTGGCATTACCCTGCAGATATAGTCTGAAGTGGGATATACAGCTTGGAACGCCAATTAAAAGCAGATCCGTTGTTACCTCAGTTCCCCTCAGGCATGGCAGCCTGTTTTATAGGACAGCAGAGTGGGTCAAACAGATGAATTCCCGTAGTGCTACAGAAGAAAGTGAGTATTTGCACGGCCTTTTCTGAGAAGCCCAGCTCTGGGAGTTAATTGCACAAAATACTGACTTGGAGATGAGGTACATACACCTAAAACCCCTTTCCTTTGGGATTCCTTTTTGCCAGTGCTCCTCTTTCCTCTGTGCAGTTAAAGATGTGCTTCTCATCCAGTTGTTGATTTGGAGAGCATCAGTTCAGTTGGCGTCACAAACAGAGCAAGTGAGACGTTTGGGCGCTTGGTCTGTGCACAGTGCCCTTTCTTTCTGCATCTGTCAGTCTAGTGCATCATCTGTGCCTGGAAGGTAGATCAGCTGGAGCTGGGCATGACAAGTTGTTGTTAGACACTGGAAGAGCTGGGGGAGGACTGCTAGCTTGCCTTTATTTTTTGCCTCCAGGCTTAGTACCTGGTGGGCCGGCAGAGATGGTTATTAGCCCTCACTGGCAGTTTGTCTCCATCAATAATGTAGAGGCCTTTTTTTAATGAGACATGGCATGGCTGGTCCATAGGCTGCTTGCATTGGCAGCTGGCAGGTGGCTCTTGCCTTCTGTAACCTATAGTTGCTGAACTTGTAGCAGCTTTTGGATGCTTTTGTTCCTCTGTTGTAGTAGGGCAGAGAAACTTCCAGAAATTTACTGGTGTCCTCAGAGCTGGCATTGAGCAGAGTCCATAAAACATGTTAAAATGTGCAGGGAATGAGGGAGGGACTCGCCTGCCTTGCCAGACAGAAGGTGTGCGTAGCCACAGTCCCTCACCTCCTGTGTTTTGGTAACTTGAGTGTGGGTAATGTGCCTGGAGCAGTGTACTGAACAGCTGCTGTCTCCTTTACCTGGGGAGATAATGTTTTGCCTTTGAGTTCTTCCCTTTAGCCCTTCCCTTGGATTTGCCTTTGCCTGCCTCTCCTTCACTCGCTAGCAGTGCTTTTCTTGTCTGCTCTTGTCTCCTTCTCCTGTCTTACCCATCCCCTAACTGGAAGCCAGTTGCCTTTGAACCAGGTGGAGCACATCTCCAATGCACAGCAGTGAACCACGATCCCACACTGGTTCAGGACGGCTTGTGCAGCGGCTCTGGGAGCTTCCCTGAGCCTGGGAGACAGGCATTGGTTGCTACAGCTCAGAGTAGGAGACTTGAATTTTCCCAGCAAACTCTTGCAGTCAGCACCAAGCTGAAAAAGCACCCTTGGGATCCATAGTGCAGTCATTTTAAAGGTGAACTACACAGAAAGAAATGTCGTAGGCTCCATCATGATGTGTGCTGTTAAGTCACTTTGATGTATGTATTGCTTCTCCTTCTTGCTTTCCTTATGCTAAGGCAGAGTTGTCTGTCCCTTTCCTCCTCAGCACGCGAGGAAATCTTGGGCACAGTGTGAACATGCAGTCATTTCCATGCAAATAGCTCTTTACAGGTTGAGTTCCAGCTGCGCACAGAGCACTTTCTTCCAGTGTCTGCCCTGCTCTTTGTGCTGGGGAGGTGGCAGGACAAGCAAAGCAGTGCGGGGAAGGGATCAAAAGCCCCACCTTGTAACCAGAGGTGGTGTGATGCGTTGGTGATACTGCTGTCAGAGAGGGAATGTCTTTCGCTACCTCAGTACAATTCCCACCCACTCAAGCAGGAATTCCCAAAGCCTTTTGTTCAGTATAATAAAAGGTGCAAGGAATTTTTTGCTGCTGTGGTGTTTCCACCTGTGCAAAAAGGTCTCCCCCTGGCTGAGCATCCTTGGAGGTTTAACATCAGAAGAGCGCTGGCAGCCAAGCTGTGGTATCGTGAGCAATCAGGCACCTGTTCTGTAGAAACCCTTTGGGAGAGAAGGGAGAAGGATGTATCTCTGCCTGGTGATTTTCACGGGGGTGCCAGTGTTGAGGGAAGTGAGTGTATGGCATGAATTGGCAGCCACCGCCTAGCTGCAAACAGGTTTCCTCAACCAGTGTGAGTTTGATTAAAGCCAATGTGAATGCTGAGGTTAGGATTGAGTTGTACCGCAACACAGAGAGTAGGCTGAAAATTTGGGAGCACCAAACTATCTGAAGGCACTGTGTGTAAGCTGCTTCTGGGGGATCCTGGACTCCTCTTCTAAGGCCATTTGTGTTACAGCTCAGGCAGAGTTGTTATTTTTGTGAGGCCTCTTTCAGCTAGTGTAATTAAAGGCGGCACCTCTTAACACAGTGTGTGCAACTCTGCATTCCTTCTTTACCTTTAAGGTCCCTTTAAAGTCCACTATGAGAGATACACGCTGATAGGTGCTTGCTTAATGCCATCACTCTGACATTTGTATTGCTTAGCCTACCCCTCTAAAACGTGTGGCGCTTTTGGACTCGCATCTGTCTGTGAGAGGTTTGTAACTGCAAGGGAGGGCTTGTCCCTGTGCCCCTATCTCTGTGGAGGTCAGGGAGATAACCTGAGTTTATTCACGTCCCCAAATTAAGATTCACAACCTGCTAGAGTTTGCTTCATCTGAGGGCATCACATACTCTGATGGTTAATTGGGCTCTGACCCTAAACTTAGCTAATGCTCATGAGGTCTTTGCTGCTTGCTGATTTTTCTTAATTTCTTGATGCTGTCTGACAGATGAACGTTTGTACTCTTTTGTTTTCCAGAACATTGTTATATCTAGTGCAGCTGAAAGGGTAAGTTGCAGATTTTTGTTGAAGTCAGAACAACTTGAGGATTTATCTGTGGCTGAAAATACAGTTTTAATTACATATTTAACATATAAAAATAGTAATTTTAAATATGATTGCCATCTTGTGGGTTTTTTTAATCAATCTGTTTTACCAAATAATGGTATTGTGGGGTTTGGGGTTTTTTTTGTTTGGTTGGGTGGGGTTTTTTTTTGCTGCTGTGGTATTTTTCCATGACAGTTTTCTCCCAGATGGGGACTCTGTTTTCCAAAATAATAGTATTTGCTTGATTTCCTAGTGCATCTTCAGCAGCTTGCTATTATGTAGCATTTAATCTTGCCTTCCTGATAGCCCTGTCCTGCCTGCTCAAACTCCGTCAGCCTGCGAGAGAGTGCATGCACGTATCCAACCTTTTTTGTTTTGTTTTAGCCCCTGGAACTACGAGGTCCTTATGACGTGGCTAATCTGTATCCTTTTTCTAAGTCAAAGACAGCAGTTAATAGTGACATGTGAAAGTTCAAAGTAGTTTTGAAATACTTCCATCCTTTACACTCCTTGAACTTTACACAGTGATGCTTTTTGGTGACCAGTTCAATGAATCAGGGCTCTGAGTGGGTGTGGAAGGAGCAACAGCTCTTGGTCATGGGGTGGCATGAGCAGTCACTGTAAATAGTAATGTCCGTGTTCAGCTACAGGTATGTTTTGTTGTGATATGCATTGATACTGTGTGGGTGTAAGTGGAGAAATGAATAAAAACCATAAAAATCTATAGACACTGTGAACCAAACCAGAAATTATTACTTATGATCTCCAAGGTGTCATGTCTTTGGTAGAAGAAGCTATACAATCATATTTATACTAAGAAAGAAAAAGTTTCTATCTGAGTGCTGGTTACTCTGTTCTGAATTATCCAGTACTTAGCTACATATGTGCTGTTAAATAAGTGATTGTGTTCTAGAAACCAAGGAGGGTGTCTTTTCTCCCCTTCTTTTAGGAATTCAGATGCATTTTTACTACTCCCCCCCTCCCCGCCTGCAAGCGCGTATCTGGACTGTCCCTCGAAGGGAGGAGCGTGCTCTGAGTCATGAGAACTGTGTGGGAGGGTGTGTGGCCTGGAAAGATTTTATGTGCAATGTTTCCTTCCCTCTTAAAAAGAGCAGTCAGGCTCAACTCAAATTAACATACCTAATCTGGTGTCATCCCTGCTCAAGGTGGCTGGGAACTTTCCAGCATAATGCTTTTGTATCAGACAGTACCCTTTTCCTAAAATTGAAATTTTCAATAGGGTCATTTTTTTACTTGATTATGCATATAAAAATGTTCCTGTGTTGACAGACTTTCATTTTCAAAAGTACAGCTTCTTGCCTGGAAAAAAGCAACATTGCCAGGAGCTTTCCAGGAGGGCTGCTGGGGAACTGCAGCCAGGAGCATTGGGTGCCTCAGTTCCCTGCCTCTGGGTAACCTCATGCAAAATGTCACTTTGAGTTACAGCTTTGCTAATTCCCAGTTATTGGTAGAGTAAGCAAACCTATCATGCAGACAGACTTCCCTATTCTCTTTGTTCCTTTCTGTGCATATTGATCCTGAACAAAGGTGACAGAGGTTTGCTGTTTGGCCTGTCAGAAAGCGAAGCCAAGGCAGCTGTGTCTACCAACTGCAGAGCCACCATGCTTCATGGAGGTAAGTGAAAAGCGCATGCAAACTTATTTAAGTGACACTTGCATGTGTTAAACTAAGTTCATGTTGACGCATATTTTCCAAAAGTTCCAAGACCTTATAGAGTAAGTCAGCTTGGGGTTTTAGCTCCCTTGTCCAATGCATGAAGAGGAGCTTGTGCAGCAAGGGTGTTTTATTTTCCCTTGTTGCCATTTTAGCGAATGAGTGGCTGAATTGATGGTGCTGTCTGTATTGAAGTACTCACTTAACCACATTAACGAGTCATAAACTGTTCAGCCAAAACACAGATCTACCTGTTGCCTATTTCTGACTTGCTCTTCAGTGTAGACCATTTCAAATGATGCAAAATCAAATATGCTGAGTGCTTGTTGCTTAGGAAAAAATGTTTCATATAGTGTACGATGGCTTGAAGTGTTTTGGTGAAACAAAACTTGCTTCCTTATGCTCTCAGCAGAGGCAGCTCACAGTAGCTCTCTTCTACTTGCCCATTTTTAATGTAAAGAAAGTGGAAATTTAGCTTGTGGCCTTCTGCACTGGAAATCAAAATGTTTCCAGTTGTATTTTGTGTCCTGGTGTCAGTGCAGCAAAGAGATGCCACAGTTTGTGTTCCAGCAACCAATTTAGACCCTTGCTTTCCACTGTAGCACCAATTTCTCCATTTCTACCCTCCCTTTTACATGCTTATTTATTGGTTCTTAGCGTTTATTGATTTTTGTTGTTTGTTCTGATGGCAGTTTAACTTTGTGACTGAGTAGTTGCATCTAGCTCTTAATTTCTGCCTCTGTCAAGGTTTGTTGGGTAGGTATGATTTCTAGTCACTTTCCCAACAACTTGAGTTGCTCTAAGTTTCAAACGCACAGTAGGATTTGGTTTGCATCTCTTGTTTCAGTAGAGGTGGGGCTTGAACCTGCTGTAATTCACAGCAGGTAGCTTTGATCTCTTGGAGAGGGCATTTCTGTGAACAGGGTCCTCCTCCAGACTGTTACTTTTCTACATGAAGACAGCGTGTTGGAAGAATTTTTGCCAAGCTTATGTGGAATTTCTCAAGACCATCATCTATGTTATCTGTGAAATTAAATAGCAGATGTCATTTCCCTGTCCCCCAAAGAATACTAGCCCAGAATAAGTCGATATATTTTGGCAAGGTTCTTGCACAACCTCTTTGCTAACAGAGTATTTGTAGGGAATCTCTTCTACCTCAAATGTTGCAGAGAGTCCTCGCACCAGTAGTTCTGACATTGGATTGGGCTCACTAGGTTGTTCGGCAAACGTGAGGAGTTTGATAACATCACACGGTAGTATTTTATGGTAATGCTGAAGGTTCTGTAAATAAAATATTCTTGAATACCATAAAGCCACTTTCTTGGTATGTATAGGGGAGCCTCTGCCAATACAGCTCTGCCAGCATAGTCTGTTTAAGAATCCTGGGGTATATGAATTCATTTTTAAAATTTTTTTAAATATTTTTTTTTAGGAACAGCATATTTTGCTCAGAAATGCAGAAATGCTTTTGAGAATGCTTCAAGAATGTGTCCTTCTGTGACTATTGAACTGATTAAGCCTGGTTTTGTGTGTCTGCAGCCCCTCAACCCCTGCAGAGCTCAGTTTTCCCTTATGTTTGCTGTAATTCTACACCCACCATCAGATTTCCCCCTTTAGTTTCACCACTCCATAAGGCAGTGTATCCCCAGCTCCTGCCCATGCAGGTTGGTTACCTGCTGTGTGTGCAGACTGGGTGGCTGTTAAACATGTTGAACTGTGCTTTGGGGTGTGGACACCTGCAATGAGTATGCATTAAATGCATTAGTGCTATTTTATTTGAGGTACTGCAGCTTCTGGTTGTATATTCCAGAAACTCGGAAGAGCGCCTGTGGGGTAGTGTACACGGTGAAGAAGCCTCGCAAGGTTGAGGAGGAAGAAACGACACTGCCAGCCTGCAAAAAAGCTAAGACTCAAGCTTGAGGACTCAACCAATTGTCAACAGGAGCCTCCATCCCATCTTTACCCAGTGTTGAGTCTTCCCCCACCCTCCAGCCAGCGCAGTTCCTCCCTTACTATTTTTATTTAGCCTGGAGAAGAGTTATTCTTCTGGTGTTCAAGTGAGGAAAGCTGTGGGAATGAGACTGCTGAATGGTAGTTTACCATATCTGAAAGGTCATGCTGGGCTTCTGGCCAAGGTCAGGAGACTGTTTTTCCACCCTATCTTAGGTCTTCTGGAGTTAGTGCAAACTCAACACAACGTTTCTAACATATGGAAATTTTCAGTTGTACAAGTGCATTCCTTTTTTATTAAAAATGTTTCTAAGAACGCATGCTTTCAAAATCTAGCTGTTATGGTTTCTCAAGTTTTAAACACATCTCTGTACTAAACCTTACAACCGCAAGCCAGTAGATGAAGTTTACCTTCAGTGGCCTGTGAAGAATAATGGTGCAGTNAAAACAAAAAAAAAAAAAAAAAAAAAACCAAACCTGCTTTCTGTTCTGTTTCGTGATCAATGGCTATAAAGGAGATGCCAGCATCTGTCACTTGCTAGGAGATAATCTTGGATTTGTGTTATAGTAGGACTGACTGACCTCACCTGCTAGACACACATCCCAAAGGCCATCCCTGTCCTGCAGCTCTTAAAACCAAACAGTAGCATGAGATGGTTACCACAGATGGGAAGGAAAAGCCCAAGGTTATACTGCATGTGTGCTCAGTGTGGTATGTTGCAGTCGCAGTGTAACAGCTGCCTCATCTTGGCCTAAGCGGTCTCCATGTCACATCACTTTTACTGCATCATTTCCTTCTTTATGCCCTGGTCTGGCAGTGTTATCTATGAGAGTGTTCATTTTGCTGCCTCCTGCCTTTCCATTTTTCCTTCCTGTTAATGCCTCAGTAAACCTAATCTGGCTGCCAAAAAAGCAATCGTAACAGATTTATAATCAGCAGAGCATTTTCAGAGCTCATCCAAATGTTGACTGAAGTTCTTCTATTGATTAAACCAATATAAAAATTATGTAAGCTACTGTACTCAATGTACTCTTGAGCCAGCTTTACTGTGAATATTCCAGTTCTCTATTTACATCTGACAACAAGTTGAGAAGTGGAAGTTATAGCACATAAAATATTACGGAATTCTTGCAGTGGGTCATCTCTGAACTCTTAGTAGCTGGACTGAACTGAATGGATGAAGTTCTCAGACTAACAGTTCTATATAATGCTGGTCTAAGTCACAACAGCTTTTGCTTCATTCAACAAATAATGAAATATTTTTCCTTTATGATGTTATTTTTACTTGTTGACTTTGTGATTTGAGTCTGTTTTATTATAGGTATTGGGATGTAATATGCACACACACACATATATGTATACACACACACAAAGTAGTTGGTCATTTATGGAATTACCTCCAAAATGATGTTCTAACCAGAGAAGAAGCAGAAATGTGTTTGGTGCAATTTTCTGAATGACACATTATCTTGCCTTGGCCAGAGAATAACCTACGTTGAGCATGAGAGAAGTTGTTTGGTAACTAGCATATGGAAAGCATATGGAGGCTTTTGAATGCTAGAGATCCTTCTTGCTACTTGTTTGACTTGATTTAAAAAATGTACAGTCTGTACAGTCCCTTTAAGTAGATACAGTGCTTCAGGAACTGATTGGAAAGTTTCTTCTCCCCCAGTTTCCTGAAGCATGTTGTTTTGGCCACTTTGGTGCCGGAACAATTGAACTGCTTCTTGGTTAGGATGATAAACAAACTGTGTTAGCCTGCACTGATGTCATTTCTATTTTCTGCAAGCATGCTCCCAGTATCCGGGTAATTGTGCAGAAAGAAGTAGTGAAGTAGGGGCTCGCAGAGAAGGGCAGCGAGCAGAGGTGTGTTATAATTTTTACGGAGAAGACTGTGTTCACAAATAAAGCCTACGGCTGGCAAGGTGACGCTCGTGAGTTATGGTGCTTGTGTGAGAAAAGTCTCATCTGTCTAAAGCTGTTGGCCTCAGTCTAGGACAGCTGGCTGCAGACAGAATAGACGTTTCTTCTGCTTGCTCCGCTGTGGGGTTTCTGTAAATTCACTTAGTCTCCAAAATTGGCACTCCAGTAACAACTGTTCATCGCTGCCCACTCCTGATGCTACCTCATTGCCCAGGACATTGTTTTGGCCAGCCTGTAAAGCCTGCTGGCTAGAAGCCAACTGACACGGGTTGGTCAAGGTGTGTGGGAGCCTGTGGTGCATTTTGCTGGGAGGCCACGGTGTGGGGTGGTAGGATTTTAACTGAATGCAGCGTGTAATGTCCCAGTGAAATTGGACATGGATGCCCCTGCTGGCAGTACTGGTAAGATTGTTCTGCCTCTGCTAAAGCAAAGGGAGAGGTGCCTGCCTTTCCTAGCAGGACTCGGTGTCTTCCTTGGCTTGGACAACTGAAGCTGTCTCGTGCTCCACATAGTAAGTACTGAGTTGCTGAGAAACTGAGATTTTAAATAAAACTGTAGCTTTGTTTTACTAGCTACTCAAGTACTGTCTTTCTGCTTTTGCATATGTGTTTCTATTTAACAATAAGTAGAGATGGGATTTATCTAACGGTGGCAGGGAGGTAGCTCAAGGGCTAGCTGCTCTAGGCAGCTGAGACTTTTTTTTTTTTTTGAGTTTTGAAGAATTTTAGAGGCCAAGATGTGAACTTTCTTTGAAGAGGCACAGAATTACCCTGTGCATGCTCACCACTCCATAATCCACTCCAGCAAATAAAAAGAACCACTCTTTAATTTAATCTGAAATAGATCGGTACAAAATGTACAGAAAAAGCAGTACAAATTTACAAATATACATGATCTGGTTTTGCATTCTTTAATCATCAGACTTCATAGTAATCTAGCTGAAAAAAAAATCACATTCCTGATACTGTCTCCTCTCACCTTCGTAACACTGCATCTGAATCCCACAGTCCAGACGGTTACCTGGGGGTTGGAGCTCTGTCCTTGAGCTCTTTATCCACCACGATTGCCAAACCCTGTGTAAACCCCATTACTCAACTGCTTCTTTAAATCCACTTGGCACCTCAGTACACCTTCTTCCATTGCTCTTTCACATATCACCACTCATTTAACATATTATTTTAAAAGAATTTGGCAGAGACAAGGCAACAGTTGCAAGTATTCACTATTTGGAGCTATTGGAAGGCTTGGGAGAAGTTGCTAATGCAGTTGGAAATACTACCATCTAAGACAGAAGGATTTATGTCGGTAGCAAAGATTGCATTAGGATGTAAAGCTCTATAAAAAACCCCTACAATAATATTGAGAATCATTAAAACTTACTTTTAAAATAAATAAATAATAAATAGTAATAAATAAAGCCATTTTAGAACCAGTGGAATTTTAACACTCAACCTGCCTTTTAAAATAATTTCTTTGCATGTTTGTTTTGCAGTTTTCAGTGTCGGTACCTTGAATAATCCAGTGCCATAAGTATTTTCAATAAAAATACTATGTTCAGGGCTATTTTCCTCCAAGTTCATATGAAGCATTTAAAAACAGCAAAAAGAGAGCGGTCTGGTTTCTCTCTTCAGAACTTGGCTAGATGGACACTCTTATAGGAATTGTCTTTCAGACTGTTGAATATCTCTTTGGTGCCATTCTGCCACTGAAGAACAAGATCCATAGGGGTCTTCCCTTGCTGGTTAAAAAAGCAGAGGAAGCAAGATTTAATTTCAGTCAGTGATTACAGAGTCCTTCATTCTTCCCTAAATATTTGTACAGTGCGTCTGCCTGATGTGAGACCCTTCTGCACACACAAGGTCAGGCTAACTCTCACCTCCCTGAGATCCAAGTCCTTTTCCTCTACAGATCTAGTCCCAGCCCTGTTCAGACTCATGATGAAATCTCCCTGTGTTTCAGTGGGTCTAAGCCGTATTAGCAAATACCGTGACTAGCAGAGCATGCAGGTGTTTCTTTTGATGTAGTTTAAACTGATTAGAAATACATTTAGATGAAACCTCAATAAGCCACTCTTCCGTTTAATGGAGAATTCAGATAAGAGTTTGTCCTGGTTTAATTAGGTTATGAACGACATCTAAATTAAACAGGAGCAACTTTTGTGTGCAGACAAAGCCTGAGAGAGCAAGTCTTTGGCCTTTGGGGCTCTAGCTTTCATAATTTTCATACATTGATGAGGGATAATACCAGGCACGGCCCTGCTTTGGAGGGCATGGGCAGAGAGTAGAGAGTGCAAAGTGCTGCAGTGGTTTCTGGTTTCTTCCTTGCCCCCTTAAGTTTTGATTGATTGCCAATCAAAAACATTGACTGGCAACTCATTGTCCATCCCACTGCTGCTCAGTTTGGGTTTGGAGCGGAAGGGGGCTGTGATACGTTGTGTTTTAACAAGTGGTCGCAGAGCTCCAGCAACACATCTGCTGCTGCTGCTGCTGCGGCGGCTATGAGCAAAAGAGTCAGGTGTGGTGCTTCTTAAATTGAAGCTCTGCTGAGCTACGGGGATTTGTTGCCCAATGGTCAGGTTAACAGCCAGTTATCCAGATGTAGTGCTTGGGCTCGCCATCAGCTGTGGGCTTAATAGAAAGGAGATTTCTCTGACAAGCTAAGATCTTTGTTGTCTCAGTGGTGGTTGAAGCCCAGGAGTTGTGCAGAGAGCAAGTGTCCGCACGTTCTTTCTTTTCAATATATGATATGTGTAATTAAAAAAAAAAAATCACAGAAAGATCTGATGTTGTTTTAAGTTGCAACTGATGGGTTCTGGTTTTAGAAGAGGTACTGTTTTTTCTTCTTCTTCCTGACCTCCCCCAAGTTATACTTTCCCTGTGTCAGCTCTGCTTTAATTAACTCTGCGGTGATCTAATTAAGTCTGTTCACAATAGTCTCTCCCGGCCTTGAAACCTATGAAATGCTCTGAAGGCAAACTTACTCTAAAGTGTTTTGAATTACTGCATTTTTTGCTATTACTTACGGAGTTCTTTATAGTTAGATCTGCTCCATACAGAATCAGAAGCCTGATCATTTTGTAGCGGTTCAGCCTCACGGCATCGTGCATCGGTGTGTCTCCTTCCTAGAGGCAAGAGACATGGACCACAGCGTCAGTCCCGCTGGTCCAGCACCGCGGGCTGGCCCCAACTGCATAGCTGGGGATTTTTACAGGCAAGTGGGACTATCGAGGCAGACAGCAGCTTGATGCTACCTGATAGCTGACAGGTAAGAAGCTGTTGGTACTTACTCTGTCTCTGGCATTGAGATCTGCTTCACAGGCAATGAGGTGCTCCCCACAGTCGTACTGACCCGTTCTCACAGCCACGTGCAAAGGGGTGCTGAGCAGCTGAGAGGTGGGAGGGGGAAGCAGTCAGTGGCATGGAACAAGCAAAGACTGCTTCAAGAACGGCTGCCAAAAGTGACCTACTTGGACTAACGGTCAGCTTTTCATCTCCAATTTAAAAAGCTGTGGAGTCCCAGAAGCACGTACCTTGTCTCTTGCATTTCTGTTTATCCCTTTGTCCAGTAAGAATTTCAGAACCTCCAGGTTCCCCCCTCGGCACGCCCAGTGCAGGGCTGTAGATTCAAGCTGCAGCAGGAAAAACAAATGGAAAGTAATTTAATTCATCATTGTATTTAAAAAAAATTAAACCATTTTGATCAAATTTCTAAATTAATCCAAAATCATTTTCATGCAATTTAACACAAAGCACTTCACCGTGATCACTGAGTTGTTTCTAGTAAGGGCTTTTCTTATTTTGCCCTAATTTCTTTAGTACTGCAAGTTTCTCACTCTTCACACTTGCTGCATATTGCTCTTAAAGACAGAGATCTTGGCAACGCTGCTATGAGAGAGGATGTGTTTTGTC
The DNA here is from genome assembly GCA_013389945.1 of Fregata magnificens. Taxonomy (NCBI): domain Eukaryota; kingdom Metazoa; phylum Chordata; class Aves; order Suliformes; family Fregatidae; genus Fregata; species Fregata magnificens. The sequence continues at coordinate 113,674 of WAAD01021277.1, read as the reverse complement.
CATTCTGTGAACTTAGAAGTCATCTTTAGACAGCAAGGTATTATTTTTCTGGCTGGTATGTGCTAGTTAGTATTTTTTATTTGATACCTTTTGGGTTCTAAAATGCACAGAAAATGAAGCTCAAGGGAAAGAATAGTTCTCTTTTTAAAAAAAAAAAAACACCAAACTTGTGCAGATCCACAAAGTGAATTAGAACCCTTCTCCCTTACAAGATTCTGTGTCTCTGCACTCAGCTCTGCCAGGAGGGGTGGAGTGCCCCTTGAAGGTCTCGCTCTGCCCGTTGTTCCTCCTGTTTCTTACACTCCCCATGAGCACTGCTGGGTTAGGCGAGGGGGAGCAAGGCTGGCTGGTTCCAACTGTTTAGCAAAGGGACGAAGAGCTGGGAGCGGAGAAGCAAAAAAACTGCTGCAGAAGCTGTTAATACTCAGCTACCCTCATGGCCAGCATTCTGGAGGAGCAGGGGTCTCTCCCGAGCGCAGCCTTGAAATCCTGGTGGAGAATATATGCATTGCTCTGAGCCCTGGATACATGTGTGGGACAGTGGTATCTCTACCACCTGCTAGAAGCCTGACCTCAGCTCTCTTACCCTACATCAGGCTTTGTTGTTTGTGGCTGTCTACTGGCCAACATGTTCTTCCACTTCCTGTGTTTTCCAGCAACCACTTTGGCAAAGGGAGGCAGACACCCCCTCCTGAAACCTCTTCTCAACAGTGTTATTTTAAGAATAAACTTACAAGATGTTGTAAGGCCTTTTAATGCTCCTCTTCTATAAGTAGCCCTTCTGTAAGTGCTTCTCTTGGCACTTATAAAACAATGAGTGGTTTTTTTGGAAGAAGTGTAAGTTGATGTGCATACCATGTCTTTCTGTTCAAGCCGGGCTCCAGCTTCCACCAACTTTTTCACCACCTCTAGATGTCCTTCAGAGCATGCCCTGTGCAATGCAGTGCGTTTGTACTGGTGATTAAAACAGTGCAAAGTCAGGTATTAAATATGGCACAAAGAGATATCTTTAAATCTTTTCTCCCCACCTCCCTAGGATGATGGCAAATACATACTTTATGCTGATTCATTTTCAAGAGCTAATACTTTTGAGACCTGAAATCTGCTAAATTTTAATAGCATCCTGGTAGCTGAGAGCTGCCTACCCAGCATTTTAAAGGGTGTGAGAAATATCTGCAGTATGGCATTCAAATTTAAAATGATGCCTGTTGAGTTCCCCCATCCAACATGCTACACTGCATTTTGCAAATGCAGCTTATTCATTATGGAGTAGGATGGCAGGCAGCATCACTTTCTTTGTTCTGCAGACAACTTTCTTGCCGGTTCATCTGTAACGTTGGAAGACCACGTGCTACAGAACATCAGGGTCTCCTGGGCACCAACAGCTTTCTTTTAAATATAAAGATTCTTTTGAGCTAATATTACTTTGAAGGGTTCCAATGGCCCCATTATCACTAGAAAACTCGATATACCAAACTTCCAGCATTTACTTACTTCCCCCCACCCTGTTTTCTCCTCAAAAGTGTGGAAGCTACAAAACCTAGTGGTAAAAGTTACTTCTGCTCTGTAAAACCTCTCTTCTGCAGCAGGCTTTGCAGTAAGAAGGAAGATTGTACCTCATCACAGACATTTGGATCCCCTTTGTCTGACAGGTATTTTTCAATTACTGCCAACTTATTCTCCAACGCAGCTCTAAAGAATGTGGGTATATCCACTGGTCCTGTCTGATGGAAAGAAACATACAGGGCATAAATGCGTGCGACGCAAAACCCCATCAATGCTTTCCCAGAAGAAGGTACTTTAAAATAACTTACAATAACTTCTGGTTCGGGTTCTTTTAAAACGGGAGCTTTCACTTTCTTGCATTTTTTCTTCTTCTTCAGCTGAATAATTTTTTCAAGATCCTCCAAGTTTTCAAGTTTTGACCTCTCCTCTAATTTCTTCTTCTTCAGCTGAAACAAATCAGGGAAGCCCGTAAGCTGAGCTGAGTGTGACCACCTCTCCCTTTCAGAGTGGCAAGACAGTTCAGCTGAATTCAGTTAAGGCTGGATGAACTTTGAAATAAGTTGTCTTTTTTTTACAGCTAGGGCTAATTGACCATTAGAATAAGTTACTAAGCGTGTGAGAAATTCCATATCATCTATTGTTTTTCATACACCATTGGACCTCTTCCTAAATGCTGCTTCAGCCATATGTTGTGGGATAGAGAGCATAAATTTTGGTCTGTGTTAGGCCAGGAGTCAAAGCAGCACTGTACTTCCTTCTGGCCCAACAACTTGAGAAACCTCATGTGCAGCTTATGAGGGCTGGGAAGCCCCTGCAGTTTTAACTGACTTCCACCAAGCATTTTGCCTTCAACCACTTCTATGATGCAGCCCCTGACTTATTGTAACTTAATCCTCTTTGTTGAAAAATATACCCGTAAGTGAAAAGCAAGGCTTACCGATTTTAGCATTTCAGTCAGTAAGTGTTATGTTTTGGTAACCTACAAAGAATGTCCCCAGTATCCTTGGAGGGGCAGTTCCAGAAATGGTTAAGACTTCTTCAAGCCTGCTTGTAAAAAGCATCCCTGCATGAAGTCAGTATGGGGCACTGCCAACATCAAGGGCAAATGTGTTGTCTGAACTGAGGGCCAAGGTCTCAGGTACCGTGAGGTGTCCTTGACTTCAGAAGGTGGATTCACAAGCAAGGGGTAACTCAGGGTGAATACAGATGACAGACTCTGTCCCATGGTATCATTAAGGGTAAATACATTGGTGAGACCCTGTCATATGGCATACATTTTTTTCAGCTGAATTCTTCTTCAACTTATTTCCACCTCTTCTTTTTACTGTTCTCTGTGTTTAGGGTTTGATCTGTAGATCGTTGACTTAATGGAAAATAATTATGTTGGCCCAGTGGGCTGTGGATCAACTGGTAATCCAAAAAGTTCTTAAGACCCTGTGGTTGTTTTGGATAGAGGAACTCAAAAACCTCTGTAGCAAGTAATGATCTCCCTGTTGAAGGTGAAGGTCAGTAGTGTTTATTTTAATATTTCTGAGGCTCACTTTCTCACCCTTCTTTTTTCAGAACAAAGTCTTATGCCCCCTGCTAGTTAAACTTTTTAATTCCCAAATTACTTCAAGTTTTTAGGCCAGTTGGTTGCTTATTCACCAAAGAATTTAATATGTTACAGCTACTGTATTTTTGGGGGAAAAAAGCACCAGTTCTTAGGGATATAGGGAGAATTGTCATGCTCCAGGAGTACAAAATGGTACTCTTCTGTAGACCAGTATCACTTTCATTTGTAATTGTTTTTCCCAAATGTGCTAGTAAGCATAATGCAGTGTTTTCATAAAACAATATTTTCATGGTAGATAAGGCTTCTGGCTTCAGAAATGCACTCTTACATCTTTCTTGGGTTAGTTATTTTGGTGGCAGTCATTAGGTGTGCAAGCTGAAGGTGTCTTACTGGCTATGTTTGTTCCCCCCTTACTGACAGCTAGCAGCAGGTGACTCTGGGCAGGAGGGAGCCCCCAGGGTTTCAGTCAGACATTACAGGGGGAGTTTTGAGTTCTGCTTCACAGTGTTACTGCCTGCATCCATAGGCTGCAGGAGTCAGCAGATCTCCATGGCCTTTAATGACTCTAGAGCAACCTCCTTTGGTAGTGATCTTCCAAGGGTTTATCTAGCTCACCACGCATGTATTTCTAACTTAGAAAAAGGCAAAACTTCAAGGGCTGCAGCAGAAAGTGTACACAGGATGATAAAAAGCCAAGCACAAAACCCAAGAGCCTACCTCTGCTTCTAGTTTTTTCTCCTTCTCATAAGCCAGATCACCTCGGGTCAGTGAGTGCTCAGGGACTGTCGTTAGGTCCTCCTGCTTCTCTAATCTTACAGCAGCTTCATACTCTCCATTTTTGAAGTCCTCAGGGAGGAAGCTGCCAGTCTCTTTATTGTCAGCTTTCTTCCCAGTCACCTGTAAAAGCAAACGTGGTATAAGCAGCAGTTTCATGACTGCAGTAGCCACCCCCTAGGAACTTGGATTACCTAGAGGCTAATTACATGTCATTCCTGTCCTGCTCTAGGAGTGTGTGACAGACAGAGTGCAGACCTCATTCAGCCTGTGCCTGGATTAACAGTGTATGCGAATGGCTAGAGGAATCTCGCTTGCAGGCAGATCTCCCACATCCACACAGCAACTCCCCCTTGGCACCTTCAGGGCTTGGGTCAAGATCCATGAGGCCAACTCACGGTCTAACTCCCTGCTTGGCTGGGGCCGAGGTGCTGCTGCACTGACAAAAGCCATTGAGTTGGGAAGCACATCTTTTTTGTTTGGGATTTTCTTGTTTGTTCACTCGCCAGCATGTGTCAGAGTCTTCAGAAGGCTGTAAAAGGCTGGGGTGAAAAGAGCCACCCTGACCAGCCACCAGTACCCTGCGAGTGTTGAGCAGGGGAACTGAGCAGGTAGAGTGGGAGGAGAGGCTTTCTCCCTTGGGACCTTACAGTTGAAACACATCCAATGCAGTTAAATCAGGTTGCTGAGTAATTTCAAGGCTGGTTTTACCCGTTGCTGTCAGTATCAAAGTCCCCATTTATAGCACTTAGCAAAACAGCAGAAGGTAGTTCCTGCGCAGAAGCTATGTCATGCTGTGCAGCAGCACAGCTTTCAATGGCTTTTGAAAATATTTCTGATGCTCGATTAAGTGTATACAAAGAGACAACTTGTTAAACTTAGTAGAGGCTGTTGTGTAATTTGAGAGTGGTTCAGTAAATTCATGTCTCCTAGACTGCCTTTCTATTCAATCACCTTGTAAAATTGTGTTTGTTAGAGTTTAACACTAGAGAAACTGTCAGGGCCTTGCCAAAGAGTTTAAGACAGCATTAACTAGTTAGGCTGTATGGCAGTTGCATCTTAACGTAGCCATCTGGGAAAAAAAGCAATTGCTGTATAATGTTCCAGTGTTTTACTGGATCATTGCTATTTTCCCAGTTTATTGATCAAATCAGATATTATTAGTCTGAACCCTGCAATGGAATGCCCCGTTACTTGTGATCTGGTTTAGACATTATTTTTCAAAGGCTTGTTACGCCGTGAACAGCAGTGGGTGTAAGAACTGTAATAATACTATTACTAAACTGTTAGTTTAGTATTAGAAAATACTTTGGTTTCCCTGCATTGATACGTCCTCCCAGTGCCTTACTGGATTGGAATTACTCAGTGTGATCATAAACTCAACAGCTTCTAAAAAACTAAAAATGAAAATCAAGGTCAAAGGAAAATACACAGCTAAATTTTGGTCAATCTCTTCTTCCTGGTGAACGATGTTCTGATGCAAAATCCAAACAGCTATGTAGTTGTACCGGTGGCGAGCCCCCTTCCCAAGGAAAAGTTAAAGTGAGAATATAATAGGATAACATACAGTATATACAGGTTTTGCACCTAGAGCACAGCAGTGCTGGTAACCTGCCAAATCACCTCAGTGATCCACAAAGGTTGTCTCTCTCTGCCTGGTATAATGACAGTCTAGAAAGAAAAGTGATTACGAATAAATGAAAGAAGGTTGTACCTACCAGCTCTTCTACTTTCATCATCATCATATTTGCCAGTGTTTGAAGGTTGCACTCCTGTATGGCTGAAACTCCCAAGTGCTCAAGCCAGCTCTGCAGGGACCACCACGCTAGCTTTGCTTATATATCTTTGGGAGAACTGTGCTTGAATGAGATAATCTTCCAACCTGGGAATCCAAGTATGCCCCTTGGTCTTGCCAGCTGAGAGGTAGGCTCGCGCTCATTCCAGACATGTTAACGAGCCAGATCTGGTGTCACGGCGGGGGGGGCGTCAGTTGGGCGAGGGAGGGTGAGCCTCACAGTCTAACCGCACCGAGTATGTGAATAGGAATGAAATGTGAGCTCATCATTCCTTTGGCAATGACTGCATGGCTCAGCAATGCGAGTCATTCTGTGTTCCCAGTGCCCACTAGGACAGCTGTCTGTTGATATAGCGTTATAACTTCATCTTCTTTTTTAAATTTTTTTTCAAACTGACATTCAGATGACTGTAAGACACTGGAAAGGGTAAGTGGCTTATGTACAATCCTTGTAGTAATATCTTCCTGATAAATGGATTATGACCCCTTAAGTCTCGGAAAGCCATTCTTTTCATTGCTATTTATTCTTGGATGATAAACAGTTTTAGGGGAAAGGGTTTTTCTCATCATGATGGCAGTCTTCTATATTTGTTGGAAGGAATTCTCTGAAGGGATTACTAAGCCAGAATGATGTCTCTGGTGCTAAAAGGGCCTATGACATGATAAGTTACAATCAGTGTAAGATCTCAAAACAGCAAGCTTTGCATTTTTCTGAGACTTTGTCAGGGATCAGAAGCAGAATAATAAATTATCTCCTACTATGCTAAAAAAAAAGTAAAATGAATACTGTTTTCTCAGGCAATATTTTCCTTTTGGATATGAGAGAATAGGGGCACAGAAGTGATCTGTTCATTTTTGGAGATAAGATGGGATACAGACAGATATATACAGATGATGTGTGTGTTTTGGGGAGAAGGAGTTATTGAGTCCTTTGGAAAACATAAGGGGCAAATTTTTCTTGTGCTGTGAATCAGAGTAGCCTGGAAGCGGGAGAATGAACACCAGCAGAAGGCAATTTTATAAAAGAAAGATGCACTAATCTTTGCATTTAAAGAGTGTGGATGAACGCCAAGAAAAATCAGTTCTGTCATTCTGCGATGCTTGGAGCTCCTGTCTGGTGAGGTATAAGCCTGGCTGTAGGCATCCAGGTCACCTGGCTGAAATGAATACAACTGCTCAGGTACTTCAAGTACGACATGTACAGAAGTGCTTCATCAAGTCAAGACCTAACTATCTTGGGTGTTGTTTATATCATTAGCATCATTAGCATGCTGCATTCCTGACACTGACCTTTCAAGGTGTCTCTCCTCTGAACTATCTCCCAGTAATCTGAGTACATCCAAACTTGTCTTCTAGTGCCCATCATACCTATGCCCTCCCTTTCCCTGAAATGAAGCTGGACATCAGGTGGTTCCTTTACTACTTAGAATATATATGACATTAGAGGATGAGCCCCAGAACTAAAATAGAATATGTGGCAGCAAGAGAACCTTTCAGAACATTTTTTTTCAAACCTAAGTACGGCCAGGCTATCATTCCCCTAGAGTGATATGTCCTGAATCACACTGCCGGGCTTTTTTTCACAGTAGCTTTGTACGCCTGCTATATGTCTCTATGATAAGAGGCAGCTCAGTTTAGCTTTTTCTTGTTTACAAATGTGCTGTAACAGCTTATCTCAGTCTGTTTTGTTCTGCAATGGTTATTGGGGAGATTGTCTTGAAATCCACAGCCCTAACAGGACGGCTGCAAAGACTGCTTCTGCTCTAGTGGAAACAGATCACAGTGGAGACCTGATGCGGGAAGAGAAATGTAGGGATTTGCTTTAAGAACAAAAACTGGTTAAGAAGCTGTGAACTACCTCCAGCCCCAGTGTATTTGAAGCTTACTTTTCTTTTTTCTTGCTTTTCTTTTTTTCAAACAGCCTGATATATAAAACTGACTCAACAAAACCTAATCTGGAAGGTTTAAGTGGATAGATCTTTCTCTGCAAATGGTACATAAATCCAGAGCCCAGAGTAGCTTTACAGTAAACCTCAGCGCTCCAAGGGGAAACACAAACCCACTTCTCACATCATGAGTGCTACCAAAAAACCCCAGCTGCATTCAATAGCTATCTTTAAAACATCCTGCCCCTGATGACTAAAAGAATAATAAAGAATAGAAAAGAATCTTCCTTGATTATCCTGAGTTTCTGTGTGAAAAGGGTGGCACACAGAAACCTGCTTTAACCAAAGGCTGGAATCTAAATTAACCTAATAGTAAATACTTTTAAGCTAAATGTCATGTAAACCAAGGTAACCCCACTGAAATAGTAGAAATGCACTGATTCATATCAGCTAAGACTCTGGCCGGATGCTTATCACTATTGCTTAATATTGGAGGGGGAAGTAGTATAATGAGCTTGCAACCTTGTGCTGGACTGTAACCACTTAATCACCTTTCAACAAGTGATTTCTCGTTAAGGTGGTAATAGCAGATGGTCAGTGGGAGATGTGTAACGGGAATCTGAAAAACTCTTGCCACTCTGCTGAAGGATAAGGGCAGAGCAATGATCTGCAAGGTGTAAGGCAATCGGATATTGTCACAAAAAAACTTCACAAACACAAAAGGGCAGTAGGCTCAGCATAACGGAGAGAAAACTACATGGTACACCCTGTTCCCTGCTATCAAAAGAGAAGTTGTCCGAATAGTGTAAAGAATTTTTGTAATTCATTTTGTAAAGAGGTTAATGGTAGAGTGAAAGCATTATGTGTGATACAGATGATATTGCCACCTCCTGTCAAGTGTATTACCATCATGTTTTTAATGCCGTCACTGCTGTACTCGGCTATCTTACATTTTCCAGCACTCTGCCCTTGGCTCTGTCCTTGCATCCGAAGATGTTGCCCTTTGGAATGCCATTGTGCCTGGCTGTCTCTGTCCGTCTCCTGCTGCTAAATAAGTCAAGGTATGAAAAAATCGGTTGGTGGGGAGTGGGATGCACCTAAGAGGGTATTAATCCAGCAAACTATGTTTCGTGTGTGTGCAGTCAGGGATAAGTTCATACCCAAGGTACACATAAGAAGCAGTAGCCCATAGCTTACTCCTCCTGGATTAGTGATCCGTCAGTGTGTAATGGCTTGTTTATTTCTCAGTATGTCTGAGCATCCAGCATGCCTTACATATATCCACACACAACAGAGCAGTAAACAATAGTATATTGCAAGAACTGTATTTGCTTCCTCCTCTTTTTTAGCTGTTTGTTTTCCATAAAAGACAGGAAACACTTTTATTTGTCTAACATATACTCTTTGATACTTATTGTCAAAAAGCAGTTTGGGTATGAATTAACTATAATATGCAAATTATACCACTCGTGCTCTGGCTTTTTCAACATAGTGACATATATGTCTGCCTGCTTTTTCTAAAGTGGTCAGGGAATTACTACATCATCTGTTTAAAACAGCTTGGAGACTTCTCATCAATATATATTTTTGTGTATAAAACTGCTAAAGAGAAACATATTGTCTTCTTAGGGAAAAAAACCAAAACAAAACCAAAAACTATTTCACCTAGGAATATAAAGTTCGTTTTAAGTACAAAATTAGAATATGAGAAGTTATTAAATTAACAGAAGGATGCAGCTATAAATTCCATTTGTTCAGATCAGTTGTTATCAAAGAAACAGAGAAGTCATAGTCTGGCAGGTTGCTGGTCTGGGCAGCACAGTCTTCTGGTGTCAAAACCCAAACCAACAATGAGTCAATAGTTGCATCACTTACTGTAGGGCTTAAAAAAAACCCTCCTCAAATGATGTTAGGGTTGGGGATTTCACATAGTAGAAAAAAAATACAGTGATTTCTATTTAAAATCAAGGGATTTGAATTTATCTGAGGCCTTGAGCTTTTATCGTGATGGCATTTGTATGACACTTGAATCTGGCTAATTCACCTTAGTGGGTCTCAGTTAACAAGCAAGTGCAGCAAAACACACCAGAAGGGTTGTTATATGTGGTCAAATGGGTTTATCTACTGGCTACTTGGCCTTCACAGTCAGCAATATAGGTTGTTTTTCCCTGTAGCGTTGCATTACAGCACACGTTGAAGTAGTTATCTGTTAGATTCCCAAATCGCTCTCCAGGCAGAATCGACCAAATTACAGTCATAGCATGCTATAACAGGGAGGACCTTGGGAGGCCGTCTAGTCCAAACTTCTGCTTAAACAGTCAAAACTGAATTCAAATAAGGTTGCTCTGGGCTTCATCAGTCAGATCTTGAAAACCTCCAAGGACAAAGCTTTCATGACCTCCCTGGTCATCCTGAGCCAATGCCTGAGTATCCTCATAGTGATTTTTTTTTTCCTTATATAGAGTTGAAATTTCCCCTGTTTCAATATATAATCATGGTCTCTCACTCTTCTCCCATAAACCTCTGTAAAGAGCCTGGCTCTGCCTTCTTTGTAACCTCCTCATAGGCTGCTCTTAGTTTCCATAAAACCTTGTCTTCTCCAGGCTGAACAAGTCCAGTTCACCCAGCCATTTCTTACAGGGTAAGTGCTCCAGCCTCCAACCATCTTGGGACAGATTTTACATCATTGTTTGGACACGTGACGAAAATACTAAACGACGTTGTACCAGGAACTGATCCTTGTGGGAATCTGCTGGAAATAGTTCCACTCGTTACTCTCACCACTTTGCGATCTGTCAGGGAGCCAGCTTTATTTCTTCCAAAGTGCATCCTTTTAATTCCATGTAATGCATGCTTTTTAATCATACCAACATATGCCGTGAGATGAAATGCTTTGGCAAGACCCAAGCAAACTGCATTAACATGAATGCTACTCTCAGCCAGACCTTTTATCCTGTGGAAAGAGACTTGTTTAAAAAGGTCTGCTTTGCATCCAGCCACATGGATTGGCATTCACTGCATGTAAAGTGTCCGATTCTTTCTTGATAAAGCTTTGGTTAACCCTTCCCCCTGTTTTCCCAGAACTGAGTCAGGTCAGCCTGCCTGTTGTTCTCATTCACCATTTTCAGCCAGTTGAAATATCTTGGGAGCTAAGGAAAAATAAAAAGGAGCTTCTCTGCTTTACTGGCACGGAGGCTGGCCTGTGAGATCTTTGGATGCAACCCAAGTGGATGCTCTACCTCAGGGAGGTTCCTGCATCTTGTGAATAAAAGGGAGCTCAGGGAATCAAGGTGAGAAAGAATCAGATGGATTTTGCTTAAAAATACAAGAATGTTTTCATAGAACATTGATTTTGTAATCTCTTAGCAAAACAATAGTATGTCACAACACTGGCATAATACATGCACTCAGGCATAGCAGCCTCTCTCTTTCTCATTTATTGAAACCATATCCTCTATAATGTTAGAAACAGGTTGAGGAGATTTTGAAAATTGCTATTAACTGGAAAAAACCAACCCTTTTATGGGTGGTCTTTTTTTTTTTTT